>JBBPKG010000022.1:70596-82681 GCA_038089115.1 Fistulinella cinereoalba | reverse complement strand
ATCGTGCTTCCCTTCTTTACACTCGTGCTTGTGCCGTTCCACAGCTTCGCGATATTGAAATTCTCGTGCAGCAACACGTCGACGAAGGTTTGGGGCAGCAGGACGACACGCTTAAGGAAATCCAGAAGATTCTGTACTCCACCGAGGCAAGCACCCCAAATCTAAAAAGTGTTCCTCCATTTTCTGACGGGCACACAGGAAGGATTCGAGGTTCCGGACGGTGTCGCGCCCGCTGAAGAGGAAGAAACGTTCTAGATTTGTACATCATCCACATTTACTAAGCAACGCCGACGTGCAACTCGTGACACATCTGCCTAGCCTTACCGTCACCTCGACACGCTCGTTTACATGCCATCCTTTTTTTTTTCGTTCCCCCCTATCATTCTTGACGACCGGAGCTCGCGTTTTCTTTGATTTTGTGATCCCTGTTGGAATTACTAGTAGCCTACTGTTCGTCGCTTTCGTCGCTCACTTCTAATTGTTCTATCTGCAATACATCTCATAGAACCCCTTCCTGTGCCTCCCCGCCGTCCATGTCTGACACATCCCAGCACGTTCGTCCATGCATTGCATGTCCGTACACTTTTGAGAATCAAAGGCTACATCGATGCTACACAAATAAGTGTTCGTGATCCAACCCGTCACGGGATAAAGATGAATGTATAATAAAAAGAGATGGGGGCATGCGGTCGTGGCCATTTTCCTAACGAAGTTGGTGGTCATCCAGAACGTTTTGGCGAGGTGCTTCTCTGCCTGAGGTGCGTATGCTAGACGCGACATAAAAATTTGCTGTTTATCATGCATCTCGATATCAATAAAAATATCGATCCAAGCACTATGCTCGATCCTGAGAGTGCGATGCTGGCCGTGTATGTCTCGTATCGTTGGAGCAGTACACCTGCGATCGGGCCGCCAAAAAGCGTACTGTGAGAATCCGTGGCACGTGGCACACCAAGGGGAGGGTCAGAAAGATAAGATAAACAAAGATCAAACGGGAAGGACGCACGGTACTGAAACAAGGGTGTATAGTGCACCAATACGAGTCCCCAATTCTTGCGTTTCGGATATCTGTGCCACGCAAGGGGAAACAATAGAAATGAGGGCACCAGACAAGAAACCGTAGAGGGCGGCGAAGACCATAATTGACACAATATCCTTGCTAAGCATCCAAAAGACGAGGCAGGAGAGCCCAGACAGGAAAGCCGCGGGGCAAAGGAGATTAAATCGACCTATCTTGTCAGATAGCCAGGCTGGTGCCACACGACCTAGGACTCCACCAGCGTTCATAGCCGAGAGAGCATAGAACGCATAGCTGTGCGGGATGTGCAAAAACTCGGCGTAGTCCGATATGTAGAAGTAAGGTACGAAGATGCCTAACGGGGATAAGGAAAGGATTCGAGGACAGACGGTGAGGAAAAGCAGGCACACCTAAGCAGACAAAGAAAGAGCCCAAGACAAGAAGTAGGAAGCGACCGTCCATAAATGTCTGTAGGCTCACTACAGCGCCAGCCTTCTTCTTGACAGGCTGCTGAAACTTGACAGTGGAAATCGCCAAGAGACAAAGGGCGGCGGCGAGTAGCGCTGAGATCCTGACCGCCCATCCAAAGCCAACAACACGAAAAAGGTATCGAAGCATGATAGGATAGACGACTCCCCCTAGCTGATTTAAGTAATGATTCGCAACGAGATGGAAAATATGTTACCACAACTAGAACCAGCAGTCACGATTCCTATAGCGGTGGCCCGATACTCGTTGAAATGCGTCGCTACACAGGAGATTGACGGGTAGAACCTGGACGCGGCAACTTGGCGGACGCGCGGACAAGACGAAATAAAACTTACAGCAATGCGACCCCCAAACCAAAAAGAATACCCTGAGCCAGTAAATAGTGATAATATTGAACGGAGAGACTAGTCGCGACAAGGCTGATGGCCAGAATACAAGATCCAGCCCACAGAAGCGGTGTAGGGCCATAAGTATCGAACAGGTAACCTATGGGTGCGCCCTAAACACAAGACGTTCACGGATGTGCAAGCAGACTGAAGGGGGCGACGAACCGTGACGAAAAACGTCCATAACTGCAAAGAACCTATCCAGGAGATGCTGAATAGGGAGTGTGATACGAGCTGATGAGTCGAGTACCATGATTGAAAGGTACCGAACGCCGTGAGCTGTCCAAAGGAGCAGAAGAGGGCGAGGAATCCGCCAAAGACAGCTAGCCAAGCTCGCGTTCTACTGTTTTTCCCATCGTCCGTGGAAGGTATCAGTGGTGCTTCAGGTTGAAGTGTGCTATTACGCGGAGAGACATCGCACGTCGTGCCGTCGAGGCTGGACTTGCGCGTTGGTAGTGATAGCTGTTTTTCGATGTCAGCCATCCGCTTTGTTGTCCCTAGTGGACAGGGCAGAGAGGTGGGCACGGGGGAGTCGTCGTGACGGAAGGCCGTTAGGGAGAGCACGAGCTATAAAAGGGGGGCACGGGGAAGACGTCAGATCACGCCGCATTGCAGGCTCCCCGACGATACCGGAAAAGGGCTCCAAACTACCTAATATCATCATCTGCGTGGAGATGTGCGTTCGGGCTGGTAGCGGCTATTATTCAAAACCCAGAGCGAAAGACGAAACATGCCCTTGTTCGAGGAAGCGGCCCGAGCCGAGCTCGGACCGTACAGCACTGGGCCATGCTGGTCAGCAGATGGAGCCATCCTACCGTGAACTTTGCGCCCACCTACTTGCTCAGCACGATGGACCTCGAACGACTCGGTAATAGGAGCGCCCCGGGATCCGAGCAGAACATTCAATGACGATAACTTTCCGAGCTCCATGCATCTCCACTGCATCCGCCAACGACGGAGTTGTTGCGGTTTGTAATAGGGTGCCCGAAAATCGGCAAAAGCGCGCGACTCGGGCATAATATATTAGGAAAGGAAATTAGCCTGGCAATACAGCGATTGTGCATGTGAGGGCTGGGGATCTAACGCGAGCCTATCGATGAGTCATCGGCGAACGGTTTAACCAAAGAACGGCGGATAGGGAGCCGAAAAGTGACTCAGATGGCATTCCTTTAGTGGGTGCTGAGGGAACAGATCATAACAAGCTGTACGAACCATTTTCGAATAGCCCTTTTTTTTTTTTTCTTTTCTTTGTAGCGGCAATACCGGCTGATGTGACAAGACGGAGGATCTGCTTATGGGGCTTGACGGGATCGGCTGCCATCCTGTCATTCATCCAACTTTACACCACCGATCTCGCGCAGTTTCCTCGCCTTCAGTTCTCGGTAATGTTTGATGGCCCTCTCTCTTTCCTCCTCCATCATTACCTTCTGAGCCATGCTCAATCCTGCTGGCGGGTTGGCATTGTTCTTTATTGCTGCACGGGGTGGTTTTCTTAAGACTGGGGGTTCTTGTACGATGTCGTTAAGCCTGCGCGGAGCACTGGTCGAGGCCGCCTGGAATTCTTTTGTATGCCGAGGGTTTACGGTTTCCTCGTCGGGGGAAACCGGACACGATGGATCTGGTCCTTTTTTCGAACTGAACGGAGGTGGAGCGTGGGCTTTGGCTCCCTGTTTGCCCCGCTTTAGTGTTTGCTGTGCTGTTTCTTCTCTCCGCACTCTGCGCGCCTGCGCAGATGACTGACGCAGTGCTGATTTGATGAAGGGCATCATAGTGGTCTCCACCCGTCTGCATGGCGATGAAGTTGTCTTGTGTCAATGGTAAAGGCCATATATCATTTCATATGTATTGCGGGGATCAACTCACCTGTTGAACTGCCCGACGGTCTCACTGGCCCGGATCTTTAGCGCCGCGGTCCCACCGTCTTCGTCTTTCGTAGCGCTGACATCTTGGCGCCTTTTTTTGTATTCCATGCCGTCCCTGTCCACATGACTTACGCCATCGAGCCGGTGCTTCCTCCGATGTTCTCGTCGGATTTGTTCAGCACCGAGAACGCGTGAAACTGCCTTCGGAATAGGCTCGTGTTCGATGGAGATACTGGGGACTGAATCGGTCGCTCTGGAAAAAGACGCATCGGGCGTGGTTTTCAGTTCGGGGTGGAGGCTGGGACACAATGAAGGGTGCACCACACCGTTGAGCTTTCTCTCGATCCTTCACCGGTTGTTTGGCACGCTTATGAGGCATTTGACACGATAATTATGGGACACAAGTTCACCTGGGGAGAGAGCGGGGCAGTGACAACGTTGTTGGAGCGAGCTGATTGATAGCAATCAAAATGAATGCCATCGACATATGGGACTACGTCACGTGGGGTATATCCAGGCGCACGAGGCGGCCCGGAAGTTAGCGCTCTATATATGAATAACATCGATGGAGCTAGCGCCAAAACGATAACGTTCTAATTCCATGACAATGTACCCTCCGTGAATGTCCACCCCCTGAGCAAATTTACAAAACCGACAATACCACCCAAGTATGCAGCAACAACAACTAACGAGTTGTGGCGTCATCAATAACGAATGCAAAAAGGAGACGGTGAGCCAACCTAATTTCCGGTCCGGTATCTGGTTGATATCATAACTAGGCTGGGGAACCCCCATAATATTGCAGAACGCGTGAGCCGTGATTGGCGGGAATATGGATCCTGTGCGAAGAAAAAGATACGAGCAATAGGAACCGAAGATCCAGGTATAGGTAAATTGAAAAGCTAGACCGAACGGTGGTCAGCAGGCAGCCAATATATCCACATCACCCGAAGGCATCTGACCTGTTCCAAGTGCGGCGCGTTTCATGGCCGCTGGGGTGCGTCCATACCTGTTGTATGACTCCCAAGCATGGTGTAGGTGGGCTGGAGCGAGGCGGTAAGCTCGTGCTGTTTAGCTTGCTCAAAGTGGAGCTTCACCTGCCCCGAATAGCAAGGGAGTTAGGAAGATCATCCACATCCTCGACGCCTGCGCTTGGTTATACACGGCGAGGACGCATGCCCTGAAAACAACTTCTTCCGTGATAGGAGCCTAGATCGCACAGGGCAGTTTACACGCGAGTGAAGGACCAAATCGACAATTATCGAACTACTCACGAACAAAAAATTCCGTATTCCCTCGATGGAAAGCACAAAGGAGAGTACGTCTTGCTTAAAAGACCAGTGACACTGTCCAGGCAGTGTCCCACGTAAAAAGTGTCCGTATAATGGCCCAAGAAAGAGCAGAGGTGTTATGAGGTGCGGCAAAATACCAGTATACGTAAAGCCGAGGTTGCTGAGGGTCATGCGTACCGCTGTCTGAAACTACTATCATCAGTTCATCTGAATGAAAGATAGGACAAAGTCACTTACGTCTTTTGCATTGCTCAGCATCAAGAGGAACAGTATCGTGCAGCATATGAGCGACCCGCCACTGACGGTAACGAGCCGTGCTCGGATGACATCCGGGTCATCCCTCCAACGCTCATCGCGTAACCTACGCCTTTCGGATCCTCGGTCAAGGTATACTCTGGTCCTGGAAAAAGAGAGCCGTGCATCTTTGGAAATATATACCGAACCGACATAGAAAAAGGCGAAGAGGCCGGCGAGGGTGTGTGCGGCAACTATGGAGATCATGTCAGAGGTATAAAGGAAATGAGGGCAGACTCGTTCGCAGACCACAAGTCTTTCTGAATATTTTATTGTAGTCCGTTGCTTCTGTGCAATGTGATAGAGTTTATCGTGTAGGTCCACAAAATAAACACATGACCGTGAGATATGTATAAATAAATATCAATAGTTCCCAGCGACAGCCCGAACTATTCCGTCGCTCGAGCAAACCTTTGACTCAAGTCGTCATGTTGCCCACTCTCGTTCGTCGCCAGTTCACGGGACTGATCCCCCCCAAAATTGCGACCCCATCGCATCTTGTGTGTTCTCTTTGACAGTGCATCATATTCTCCACTCATCTTGTTTTGTAGTCTGCGGGTTCTGGGGAGGGTCTTGCTCCTCTAGTGAACTTTTACTCTAAACTTCCGAAAGGCCGCGCACCACCAGCTGCGTTCGACCCCGAGAAGAAAGCCTTGAACCGACTAGGTCTCGCAATTCTTTTCTTCTTTGGTGTCGGTTATACTATGGATTACAACAGTATGTTTTTACCACACAGCCTCACGGAGTATCGCTGATAAATCATCATGTTTGCTTAGTGCACTTAAGTATGCAGTCCTTTGTGTTGATCCGCGGATATACTTACATATCTGTTAGAATACCACAAGAACCACCCGCACTAAGTGCATCCGGGAAGGTTACTGGAGTCCCATCGGCACTACTGGTCGGCTTGTTTAACCCGTTGTACCAACCGCAAATAGACCGTCTGCGTATCTTATATCTGGAACTTGGACCTGTGCACAGTCCGACTCGCAAGGTAGACAGGGGGGTGGAGGCTCTTACCGCGAGGGAGAACGGATACCACATGCTTCGAACCCATGCAGCGCAGCCGACCGGTAGCTGATGAAAGTCGCCATATTCTGCTGACATCGCAGACCACATACTGACCTCTCTGAGCCCGCTCCACTTCAAATCTTCCCGGTTTTGTCGCGAATCGTGGGACTGAATGCCGTGCATTATTTAATCGCGCCCTCATGCATTGGTGTGCCCCTTATCATAGTTTGTGGCTTAGCTGATCTTACAAGATTTCGAGAAACTGAGCGTACTTTCTGGTCCTGTCAATTTCCGATGCGCCAGCTTCGCTGACATGACCCGCGCTACTCGTCACGAGGGTGTCGAAGGGAAGTCATCATGAGATCTCGGCGTGTAGCAAAATTCCCGGGCATAATCAACGCCACATCATGGAGTAACCTAAGACATTTTGGTACCATCGGAACGAGTGCATGGCTCCTAATATGTGACATATTAACGTGTAATAATACAGGTATGGTGCAATCATGCCCGTCCATTTCAAACCGCAAAAACGTGCGATGAGGACTTTTATCAGTGCCGCCGGCTCATCGCCATTCGGCATTGGAAGCAAAACTCGTTGACGTCGTCTATGGATCGCTGTATCTCCTGGCCAAAGTTCTATTTTCCATCATAACCATCACCGTCAGGCACAGATTCTCCACGGAGTTCCGATGAAATGCACACCTTGGTGCAGTTCGGATGGCTGCAGTTGGGAGGATGCCGATAGCTGCGTTCACATCGTGTCGAGTCACAGTCCATGATAGCGACGACTAGATGTCGCTGGAAGTGCTGTTACGCCGATTTAACACCACTGGACGGCCCACGAAGCAGAACGTAACCGTACACCACATTTTAGCCAGAGTGTGCCCTCTCTGTAAAAGTAGGAATGTCCTCAGTGCCACTGAACAAAAGGAGCGGCGACGACGGCCGTGTCGGTACTCACGCTATCTGTTTGCACATCGTTGGATACGGGGGAAGG
This sequence comes from Fistulinella cinereoalba, assembly GCA_038089115.1. Lineage (NCBI taxonomy): Eukaryota > Fungi > Basidiomycota > Agaricomycetes > Boletales > Boletaceae > Fistulinella > Fistulinella cinereoalba. The sequence continues at coordinate 75,332 of JBBPKG010000022.1, read as the reverse complement.
AAAGGGAGAGAGCCGAGCGGAAGGAGGGAATAAAGTTGAACAGGGACGATGTGTTCGGCCGCTCCGGCTTTATAGGTTTTCGAGCATCGGAAAGCCAATAGTACGCCATGTCAAACGCAATTGTCCACAAAACTCCCTAGGCATCAGATCAAAAGAAGGTCCCACACAGCGACTTGCTGTACCTCCGTGGTACCTGTAAGTCCACCTGCTTGAAAGGGAAGGTGAAGATGGAAGGGGGCCTGGCCGGCCCACGTTGCTTCTTCCCCATCGTCCCTCGTAACTCAAAAATATTCAGTGTGTTTGTCATGTGGCTGACAAGAATCGCGATGTGCTTTATCGGAAGAGTGCAGTAAAGGCTACAGTGCTGATCTGGGTCATCTTGGCTATAAGCAGCTTCCCTGAGTGTTTGGAGCCAAGATAGTTAGCCCGGGAGCCCTGATCCAGCGTATCACATCACACATTCTTTGCCCCAATCGAGAGCTTATTCGGGTCAGTGAAGAAATGGCACGCTCGAAAAATATCCGCCTAATTATCTTAAACAAGCACGCCAACTTTGCATCATCACGATGATCCGTAGCATTACTTGGGCGCGACTCTATTTTTGTACTCGATGCGGCAGCGTAAATCGTTTCTGCGCGATCAGTTGGCCATGTACATAAGCTAGCCAGTAACTTGCCGAGATTTGGATGTCACGTCAGCCGACGTCTCTCCGGCGCCCTCTACGCCTCTCACGGATGGAAGCCTGCCATTCACAGAATGACAGAGGAGCGCGCGTTGTACGAATCATATTGTCTGAATCATCATCGAAGCAATAGACAGGGTGGGCGGCCGTGGCGTACCAAGCAAAGAACGTGCATCCGGACCATCTGACTTTGGAGTATGCCACCGCATGCGAGCACTGGCTCGTCACGCACCTGCTGCTTTCATCCACGAAAGCGTTATTCCGACGGTGGCTATTCTCCGACAGCCGCTGAGCTTGCCTAAGGACGCATGGTCGTGATCATTAGCTCATTGCGGGGTATATATGTAACGTTGCGGTGAGTATAAATGTTCAATTCGGAATCGTAATTGCGCCCTTGCGCCAAGCACCTCGTGACTTGTGTGAGACGTTGCGTGCGTACCTAGCTACTCGATTGGAATAAGGAACAAAGGGCAGGCTGCCACGAAATAATCATTTACCATGCGAGCGGATGAAGCGCCGCCGCCGCATCCCAGCCTATCGAGCATTCATGGTTACGATGGGCGGTGTTCCAATGCGGGAAGATTCGGTTTGTGCGGCTAACAATGGTCGGCGCCGGGGTTCTGGCATGAGGGCTGTGCGCAACGAGCCCAAAGTATACCCTTGGGGCTAGCGTCACTGTCAACGATTCGGGGCGGGATCAAAACGTGTCGGGAACAGCAATCGCTCCTTTGTGCGCGTTAGAAAGGATCCCAGGGTCATAAATGCCTGCCGGCTTCATTTATGTTACTGCAGACACGAAAGGGATGCGTAATTGGCAAGGTCGGCGGAAAGCGAGTGATGGAGCTTTACAAGGTTCCGCGACGTTCCTGCCGCATAAGTACAAGCTAGAAGCGCACAGATGTGATTAGTAAGGCATCTATGTCGACATGCATCGTCACGGTGGTTCTGAGCAAGGCGGTTCGACAGATTATGGACACGCACGTTGGCTTCCAGCACGTCCAGTCGCACTGTGTCTAAGTCCGACGCTGACATGATGAGTGGCACCAACCGAGCGCTGCAAGCGCCGCTATCCCAGCGTCGCCGTGGATTGACTGGATGCATACCTTCACAAGTATAGAACACGACTACACTGCTAAGTCGCTAGTTTATCTGGCGAGTGTAAGTTTAGAGAAGGACTCGGGCACTTGCAAGGGTGAGAAACCGTCGGGAAGTACCGAGAGCTACATATAAGCGGATAAATGAAACTGGGATGTTCACCCCGAGTGCGAGTGAGCATGCGGAGTCGAAGATCATATCCACGCCTGTTTCCACGTCCATTGCATCATAATTGAAGCTGCTTTCCCCCTTAACTTGACGCCTTCTGGTAGCTATCGAATGATCTGCGATCTCAGACACAAACAATCACAGCGCACCGAAACACACGGGTACCCGCACGGACGCGTACACTCGTAATCTTGACAAGGCAAATGTCTGTCCCGAAATTTTCCGTTGCGCTATCGGACCTGCCAGAGGGAGAATCGCGTAGCGCAAGACGTGTTATCGTCCATCCAGATAGCCTGAAGACCCTGAGGTTGTGTTCTGGCGACGTCATTGCCTTATCGCAGGGAGATAACGGCAACTCGAAAAAGGTAAGAAACGGCGGGGCTGGAAATACGTCGCCGTTGCCCCCATCGCGTTTGCTAGTGACTGATATCCCCCGCATGACAGGACTTCGCAGTGGGCGTTGTGTGGCCTTCTATAGACGTGGCGCGGAATGGCGAGTACGACATCATACAATGACTGTAATATCGAGTTGCTAAACCGATCTTGCGGCCATGGGTATTTCCCTCTCCAGTTATCTTACTATCTCCTTCATTATTCCTCACGGCACGCCTAGAAGAAGATACCCAAGTTCTAATTTTTCCCTTGCATGGAAAACATGTCCAAAAGGAAGTTTCTTTCCTGCCATCATTATCGGATGCCCGAGATGCTGGCTACGTTCGTCTAAGAGAAATTCACGATGGCACAACTGAGCGTGCTCAAGGAAACCCTACTGATTATGGGAAGCGCAGAGATTGGCTCCCATTGCTGCTACGCGAACATCTTGGCGAGTGCTGCACCTGTGCTACTGCGTGCCTTGCTCATCGTCTGCAATTTCGTGTAACCCAGTTGGGCTCAAATATATCACATCTTCCCAGGTCCTGGAAGTTTTATATCAAGGCCAACCGCGGAGATTTGCTATTGATTCCATTTCGATGCGTCCACCCGGGGCAGGTGACGTAGTCAGCTCTGTCACCGTAGGAGTCGAGTCACTCTCGCTCCAACGTCAATCCCTTTTGTGGACGATAGGATGGGATACATATGTCTGTGTGTCGCAAAATGACACCGATCAACAGGCCAACTATCCTCACAGGGTATGCCGTCATGAGATCATTCAGGCATGGTGCCTCGAATGTGATGCTAACACGTGCGTGCGTTTCCAGCCTGATGTTGAGACACTCGAGCAAACAACACCGTCGGATGCGTATGCCAAGGTTGGAGGACTTAACAAAACGATTGCGAAAATACGCGACTTGATCGAGATTCCTCTCGAAAGGCCGGAGCTGTTTGCACATTTCGGTGAGGCACACCCCTGGGAGGCATTCATCATGCAACATGGCTTTATGTGATTATCTAGGACTCAAGCCACCGCGCGGAATTCTGCTGCATGGCCCTCCCGGAACGGGAAAAACGCATTTAGCACGTGCTATAGCTGCTTCCACGAGGTCTTCCGTCGTCATCATCAATGGACCGGAGTTATCCTCCGCTTACCACGGAGAGACAGAGGCACGCCTACGAGAAGTTTTCCGCGATGCTTGCGCAAAGAGCCCGTGCATTGTAGTTTTGGATGAGATCGATGCACTAGTCCCGCGACGTGAGGATGGCGCTGGGGGAGAGGTAGAAAAGCGGGTAGTCGCAACTCTGCTGACAATAATGGATGGAATGGAAGATGAGGCGGCCGGTCACCCTATGGAAAGGGTTGTGGTTATCGGGACAACAAACCGACCCAATGCAATCGACCCGGCGCTTCGACGGCCCGGAAGGTTTGACAGAGAATTTGAGATAGGTGAGCACTGAACAGATTCTCAGCACACGTGTAGCTTTGAATTCAAATTCATGTTTTCCCTCCCTTCCGCACTATGTGAAGGTGTGCCGGATGCCGAAGCACGTCTAGCGATCCTGGAAGTCCTACTCACCAAAACCCCCCATTCAATAACACAAGCCGAACTTCGCACTCTTGCGGGTCGTGCGCATGGGTACGTTGGAGCCGATTTGAGCGCAGTTGTCCGCGAGGCCGGCACGCTTGCAATTAAGCGTTGGGTGAACGCAAACGCGTCGCCAGATCCAAGTGGAGCCGAGGTGCCGGAGCTCACCATTGCAGACCTCTCTGATGCCTTTCCGAGCGTCCGCCCGTCTGCCATGCGGTCTGTCTTTTTGGAGACACCACCAGTAAGGTACGCCGATATCGGCGGTCAAGCATTTACTATACAGAGGCTACGCGAAGCGGTCGAGTGGCCTTTGCTCTATCCAGAAGCTTTTGAAAGATTGGGTGTACGGCCACCCAAAGGTCTTCTCCTCTATGGACCCCCTGGATGCAGTAAGACGGTTCTTGCACGTGCTTGTGCAACTGAGAGTGGTGTCAATTTTGTGGCCGTGAAAGGGGCCGAGGTAGACAGACTAACCCACTATCCGGTCTGTATGCCATCTGATTCCGCCCTGCAGCTCCTCAACAAGTATGTCGGCGAGTCGGAGAGAGCGGTGCGCGAAATATTCAGGAAAGCGCGTGCGGCGGCGCCATCCATTATATTTTTTGTTCGTTCTGTCTCATCTTCATCACCAGTATAACTATTGACTACCGCCCACTGTGCAGGACGAAATTGATGCACTCGGTATCTCCCGGTCTGACTCGGAAGGAGGGGGTGTGTCATCCCACGAGGGCGTGCTGACCAGTTTGTTGAACGAGATGGATGGCGTTCAGGAACTGATTGGGGTCACCATCATTGCGGCCACTAACAGACCCGATGTCATGGTGAGA
>JBBPKG010000022.1:59452-70496 GCA_038089115.1 Fistulinella cinereoalba | reverse complement strand
TCAGGTACCTCAAATCGCTTTCGAAGAAGCGGCAAGATCTATTCGGAGACAGATTACCCCTGAAATGTTGAAAAAGTATCACGATTGGAGCGAAAGATATGGATTGAAGAGAATGTGAAATTTGCAGGGTTCTCTATTGCGCCTTGCTGTATAGTATTGGTTGATCAGTCCGGATCGCTGAGCAATCCTCTGTACTGACTTCTAGTCGCTGTGGTAGCGACGCGCTGGGAGTTGCATTCATACTCTTCTCTTTACTTTTGTAGTATCCTGTCGCAAATCAGTTCAAGCAGCAGCGCCACAGAGATAGTCGTCTTCGGCCTGTAGTAGTACGATCGCATCGGCAGGCCGAGTTCATCGATACGCCATCTCGGTTTCTCCAGTTCACTCGTGTCGCACCCTACCCTCTGTTTACCACATCCCTTGCGTGCGAGAACGTTCGCGCGGTGTCGCTCGCTACGCTGCTCCCATGCGTGCCCGCAGGTCTTTCAAGTTGCTCCCGCTCGGGGCTGGTTTTACTACGCCTGACCGAGTTGCCTTCCTGTTGGGCCCAGACTATCCATTAAATACATGTGACCGCCCCCGCCCATGCCTGACCTGCCCGAGGTCCTCGGGAACATTTGGTGTGTCAGAGTCCCTGAAACAGTGACGCGTTGGTATCCTTTGCCATCCGGCCAGTGGCTAAGTGCAGATAGATATCAGGGCGATCAGTCGAGGGGCCCGGAGATATGATTATCACTGGCACCTTGGGAATTTGTCTGGTTGTATGCTGATCGATGTCTAGCAGTCTACATGAGGCGCCTAGCACTAGTACTAGTAGTCTAAGTCACCGTGGGAGACCGTGATCATAGGCCGCTACATTTTCATTCGATTCGGCGATTCGGACGGGCTGGTGAGTACTTTCGCTAACGGTGTTGCCCCATATTGCTGAGTTCTGGCAGTGCTTGAGGTTCGGACGTGTAGATGGTCGCTTAGTCTCGTGATCATCCGTGGAGCTTACCGGGAAATGCCGGTTTGGACCCAAACCGTGACAAACATAGTTTTGACGGTGTACTGGTGAGTGCAGATTTCATGTCAAACCCAGTCAATTTGCTCATCAAAGTCTTCCCTACCCTTGGTGTGGCCTCATTCCCTGGGCAAATAATTATTCATCCTAGTCCGTGTAGAAGACGTTCTGTCTCACCTTTCTCCGTTTTTCACCTATGGGAAAGCTTGCGCGGCGGGTCGAAACATCGCTTCACCTCCAAAGTTTAGCACTCTTCCCCTCCATCCAACGATCCACTTGAGAATCTATTGGATTCCAGGCCACGTAGGCATCTATGTATATGTATACCCCTGCCGAACGCGAGCTAGCAAACCCCAGTGGAGTTATCGGCCAACTGGGATCGATCGATGGTTTTCCGCCGGTCCGCATTTTTACTCCATGAGGCTGTTTATCCTGTGCTTCCTATCAACAGGTCAGCCTAGGGTGCTCATCGGGGCTACTTTTCGGAGCGAGATATGGGACAATGTACCCTCCGAACTCGTCCGATTTTTATGCTTACACGATCCTGGTCGGTCGGCGCCGGTTTGGTCCATAGTGCAGCCAATGAGAGCCAATCACGCCTGCTGAACAAATCGCCGTGAGAAATATACCGGGATGAAAATGTTCCTATGATGTATGTATGGTCACTTGCTCACTACATGAAGATATCTCGCGCATATGGCACATGTCAATGTGGTTCATTCAAAGCTTAGCTCTGTCAACGAGGCGATTTTTGTGATTGGTCGATCATTCGCCTCACGGGTCTGACTACGGATAATTTGTTTTACAGGTTCAGTTGGGTGCACTGTCGGCTGCTGCTCGAACCGGAGGCCCGCTCGCTTCTCTTATAGTGCTATGACTCATTCTCTTCGATTTTGGTCGGCCGATTCGCCAGTGGCCATACTTATTAAGTTCTGGACTGTCACGGGTTCGGTCATGTCTAGTACCGAAGCGTGCGTGCAGCGGGTGTGTAACTCTTTTAAAGGACTGATCTCCTCAACCCCTGGAGAGACTCAAGAATTTCCCACCTGTTTCACGACATTCATGAATCATGACTCAGGCTCTCGATAACCAAAAGACGATGACGAGCCCAGCTAATACTACTGATAAAGGCAAGGACGGGTCCCCCACTATAACACCCGCCTCTACGCCTGTTAAAAACGTAACTAAGCTCGATATCGAGCATGCACTCGTCGAAGATGACCCGCGAGTTTGGTCGAATACTAGAAAGGTCAGCCTCCGGTCTGTACCAAGCTAGCACACTGATTCTGATCGAGTGAATAGAACGCGATCTTGTTCATCATCTCTGGCGCTTCAATGATTGCAGGTTTAGCCGCCAACATCCAGAATCGTGGGTGGTCATTTATCTTCCAGAGCATGAGAGTCTCATGCACTTCTAGCCGCGAATTCCCAGATAGAAAAAGAGTTACATGCCACAGCGTCGGAAATCAGCTTGAGCTTATCTCTTTTCATCCTCATACAGGGCAACTTTCCCCTTGTATGGAGTGCGGTGAGCGAGATCAAGGGTAGAAAGGTAGGTTACATACAAGTTATATATTTGCGTCCACTTTACGGGTCCCTGACGTGTTGTCGTTAGATTGTTTACTTGCTTTCCCTAGTGTTGTTCACAGTGGGCTCGGCTATCGTGGCTGTTTCCAAGACCATCGGTCTTGTAATTGGGATGAGAGTCATCCAGGCGGCAGGGTATGTTAGTCCGCTTGTAAAATGATAAAAATTTGATCGCTGAATTCCATGCCATAGCTCCAGCGCCGTGATTGCTATCGGGGCGGCAACCTTGGCAGACATCTACGAGCCCCATCAACGAGGGAGCATGATGGGCGTATACTACTCTGCACCTCTCCTTGGTCCAGCTATCGGATCTCTTCTAGGCGGCGGACTCACACAAGGGTTCAGTTGGCGTGCGATCTTCTGGTTTCTCGTCATTTGGGGAGGCATCATATTTTCAGCATTCTTGTTCTTGTTCAAGGATACGTTTAGGAAGGAACGGAGTCTGGCATACCAAAATCTTTTGAAGAAACGCATCCGGGGCTACAAGATCGCGCGAGAAAAGGAGGTCGCACGAGGGTGTCCTGTCAACGAGAAGAAGTCGCAGGGCGTAACTCGCGGAGCGCCCACATCTGGAGTTGATGTGGAGGCGCAGCCTGTGATGGTCCCAGAACTCGGTATCAAGGAGCTCACGTTGTCCATCGCGGACGTTAATCCAATCCCTCCCTATCTACGAATACTTAGTCGCAGAAATAATATTTTCATCCTTCTGCCTTCAGGTGAGCGCCACACCATTCGGGCCGGCAATTCTAAATTGACTGTTACTGTGTACAGGACTGTTGTTTGCGTTTAGCTACAGTATGGCATACACCTGCGCGCGAACCCTATCACGTCATTACAATTATGACGCCATGACGACAGGATTGGTACTACTTGCCTTTGGAATCGGTCGGTACATTACTCGATCCTCTGGAGGTGGTACTAACCTTACCTCTAGGAAGCATGCTCGGCAGTGTCTTGGGCGGACGGTGGTCTGACAAAGTACTCGCCCGCCTTAAAGCTGAAAATGGTGGGATCAGCTACCCAGAGGTGAGCACCCGCGGGATATATTTGTCATGAGATTCAACTGGTACCCCTGCGCAGATGAGATTAGAAAGCACCAAGTTAGCCATGCTGATATTTCCGCTAGCTGTTGTCGGCTACGCGTGGGTCTGCCAACAGCACGTGCATGTGGCGGCAATCTGCGTGATGCTCTTTTTGTCGGGATTCTGTGCCATGTACGTCGCCTTTAGGCGTCTGAGGTCGGCCTGTGCCCCTGTCTTACTTAGCATGGATTTTTAGATGGATTTATTCCAGCACATTGGCATACATTGTCGATGCCAACGTGGGCCGGTCGTCCAGCGCGGTCGCCACTAACAGTTCTTTCCGCGGCATATCTGCATTTGTCGCCGCCGAGATCGCAGTACCCTTGCAGGTCAGTGTTTTTATTTCACGCATGGCTTCCTTGTACCCTCACGTGTGATCCAGGATGCTATCGGCGACGGTGGGCTATATACTTTATGGGCTGGTTTGATGTTGTTGGCACAGTTGATGATATTACTGGTGCTTTACAAAGGTAAGCGGTGGCGGGAGGCCAGCATCGATGCGGAGAAGAGAAAGGCAGGATTGTGATCGGGAAGTCTAGCATAATGTCAAGCACATAGATGTTGTATACTAGTAACCAGTGGAGCTTGCCCTACAAGGGGAAGGCATCGGGACGGAAAGCGCCAGGGTTACGTAACATATTTGGTGGCACAGCAGGTCCGGGTTTGCAAGCTGCTAACATGCATGCATTCATGTCCATTGCTTATCCCAGTCTGGAAGGGTTTATTTTCTTGCTTCCGGGGAATGAAAAAGGTGTGTTCTGCACTTTAGTGTCTCGCCCAATATGACTACCTGAAGCATATACACTTTCGCCGAAAGCATCATGCATCACGATGGAACGGCGTATTCGTGCATCGGTACGCAAGGAATTCGCGCCCTACGCTCAGTAGCCGTGGCAAGTTCGCTCCGTTTATAACGCTAGATTTGGTGAATTGCGCTTTATACGTTGGTCTCGAGCTCCTGCCTGGCACGGCACAAGGCTCCATGATATGCCCCAGGTGAGTATATGAGCTATGGGCGACGCTTATCATATGAAATACACAGAGCACATGTCATTGTCGATGCTGAAGTGTGACAGTAGTACCCTAATAATCCCCTGGCTAGTCGACGGGAACGATTCGCACTGGCAGGGAAATTGCCGCCATCTAAACCCTGTTTTCCTTAATGGCATACATGCCACGGAACCTGCTGAGATCCTGGTGTAAGCTCGCTACAATCCTGCCGATTGAAATTGAGCCATGTCGCACCGTGCATTCCTAAAGTATCCTATGACATCATCTTTCCCAGTCAGCCACCATCGGCCCCCCGAGTATATAATTCATCCCTCCCATCGCGTTGTCCCTCTACCCCATCCCTCTTGCCCCATTACTATCACTTTAGTCCTCACATTCATTCATTACATCACTATCACCATGGTCCAACTCCATTCGCGCTTCACTTTGCTCCTCGCTCTCTGCCTCGTCGCCGCGGCACGCCCAACTACAAATGGCGTAGCGATAGAGGTAGGTTCAATGTCTATCACATTCTTTCTTTATTGACGCAGATCTGCAGCGCAGGGCGACCCTTGGGCACGCCCGCCGCTATTCTCGTGTCTACAAGAGGCAGTCATCCACCTCTACCTACGTCGATGATGGCCAATATCACCCGGGGTACCCAACGACCACGTACGACAACGGCCAATACCACCCACCTTCGGCGACGGCTTCGCAGGCACAGGGCACAGGCTCGTCCCAAGGAAATGGGGACCCTCCTAGTTCTTCCTCTACATACGTCGACGACGGACAGTACCATCCTGGTTACCCAACCACCACCTACGACGACGGGCAGTATCATCCGGGTTATCCTACGACGACGTACAATAATGGGCAGTACACACCTTATACTGCCTCTGAGGTCGTCGCCACTTTTACAACGCCCTCTGGTGTCGGCATCTCTACGACCGCGGCGTCAGCCTCTTCCACGACGACGAATCCTTTCAGTGCTATGACCGACCCCCTATCGTCTGCGACAGACCTGACGGGTACAAGCACTATGACATCGACGGCAGCGACCACCACGGACCCCTTGATGTCTGTTACGGGAATTTTGCCCACCACGACATCGTCGGCAACGACGACTGCCACGGACACGACCGACACTCTGACCGGCACTAGTACGGTGACCTCTTCGTCGGCGACGACAACTTCTACCACCTCTACCACGGACCCGCAAACAGGCACAAGCACCGAAGCATCATCTGCAACAACAACTTCTGCTGCGTCGGCGACGGACCCTTTGGGGACTCTCACGGGAACGAGCACCATGATGTCGACGGCAGCGACGTCTTCGGCTACGTTGATTGTGGGGTCGCTCACAGAAACCGGAACCACTGCCTCGACCACGGCAACTGCCTCGGCCACTACGACTGCCTCGGCTACTACGACTGCCTCGGCCACGGTAACCGCCTCGGCCACCACGACTGCCTCGGCCACCACGACTGCGCCGCCCACAGACACAACGACCGCCACGGCCACAACCACGACCGCTTCAGCGGCGATTACGAGTGTCACCGACGTCACATCAGCCACGGATGTCACAACTGCTCTAGCTACGGCTACAGCTACGTCCACTACGACGGCTACAGACACGACGACCGCAACCGCCACAGATACGACAACAGCTACGGCGACGGATATCGCCACTTCAACGGCCACGGATTCTACGACCGCGAGCGCTTCGACCGCTACAGCTACGGCCACGACCACGACCACTTCAGCGGCGGCTACGAGTGTTACCGACGTTACCTCGGCCACGGACATCATGACTGTTACGGCCACGGCCATGACCACTGCGACGGCCACAACGACTGCAGCTGCCACAGATGCAACCACGGCTACGGCTACGGATACCGCCACCACTACGGTCGCGGCCACGGCCACCACCACTACGACAGCCACAGATACGACGACCGCAACTGCTACGGACACAACTACGGCTACGGCTACGGATACCATCACTACTACTGGAGCGGGTATCACGGGTACGGCAACTGACACGATTACTGCCACGGATATCACGGCCACGGCTACCGGCACTAGTGCTACAACAGCCACAGATACTACGACCGCAACTGGGACGGATACCTCTGCGCCTACGGATACGACGACTGCCCCAACTGGAACAATCATCCCACGCAGAGTCAAGCAACGGCAGCACGGTAGCTTCGGGTCCCAAACGAGTCAGAAGCGCTTCGACGACGGAAAATATCACCCTGGCAAGAGCCACGAGGCGCGCTTTGATGATGGTCAGCATCGCCCTGGAAAGTTCAGACGGGGGCTTCATGTCGTCTAGAGCCTTATTGTATACGAACCCTCGTTCTTCGTTCTAATTAGTACCCTGAAGTTTGTCGCCGTTGGCAGCCTCGAGGCCTAGCTGAAGTGATGAGTGACAACCAACCTCTGAAAGCGCACACCGGCTATATTACGGCCCACTGGCGTTGCAATCATTATTAGTGGGTAACTCAGGACGCGTTTGCCCGCCAAGCTGCCACGCTTTCGGCACTGAAAACCGTTCAAATGCCGCCACTTTCAATGAAGGAACTCGAAATTCCAAGTATGTATACTTCGACTCACATGGTGACAAGCCGATTCAGCCCCGACAACCTCCGAGTTAGAATTGGACAGAATAATTTTGCAGCAAGAAATGTTAGTTTTTTTTTTCTTTTTTTCTTTTTTCCTGGGTCCCTCTGATTCAGACTTTTCTTGAGCTACGGAGGGAGTCCTTCAACTTGAAGTTGCATGGTTCTCAGTAGGCCTTGCGGCATCGAGCGCAAGTCCGCTGGCGACACAGACTCACAAATACTTGATACGATGGAGCCGCACAACGACGTCAACTCTCTGCATGGTCTATTGACTGAGCCTCTTCCCCTACCAGAATCAGTGCCGCCGCAGGCAACACGTCGCGATCATCGCCATGATGTTGGCCCACTTCTAGCGAAGGGCATAGCGACACCGTGGAAGCTGAGCCTCGTGCTTGAAAACAAGGGCAACGTCGCGCGAGATCACCTAGCTTCTGAGCGGACTTATCTCGCATACGTACGTACGAGTCTTGCATGTGCCAGCGCAGGTGTTGGTGCGTACTTTGTTTCTCTTTTATCTATTCATTCGATGATGATAATGGTCCAGCGCTGGTCCAATTGTTCATGATAAGTGGTCCGACGATTCATGGGATCGATCTAGCCAGGTTTGCAAAACCCCTCGGTGTGACGGCCATTCTACTTGGACTGATTCTTCTTGTGCTCGGTACGTACTTGGAATATCTATCCCCAAGGCAGAAATGCCTCTCGCCCAAGTTTCAGAATGTCTCATTTTTCTTCCCTGGGCCACTTCATTTGCCCGTGTTCACAGGTGTCGTTCGGTACTTCAGCACGCAGTCGGCACTTATCCGCGGACAGTTCCCTGTGGCGCGACATTCCGTCACGATGATTGCATTCACTCTCGGGTCGTTAGTGGCCGTTGTGTTTGGCATCACTATCGCTGGGACGAAGAGGTGATTGCGCATATTTTTGGCTTGAAGCCTTGATGTACTCCATGTGATCGCGCAAAATGGGCATAGCGTAAATCAATGTCATCCGCTAGTTTAAGTTAATGAAAGGCTTTTGATCAATCTCAATATCAGGACGCGTAGAGATCGGGACAACTACTGTATGGGAAAGTAAATCGGAAGGACTATGCTCAGCAGAGATTACGTGATGGCCTGCATGGACAAAGGCTGGATGAATCCCGCAGTAAAAGTACCCTGCCACCGACAACCATGTTCTCCTCACTCTCTGAAACCGTAACCCTTTTGTTCAACACACCCATCGCACCTCCACTTTGCAAAGAAAGTGATACTATAGGCATTCCTCTCGTAGAGTTGTTGTCAAGCGGCCGGCAGCCGGCAGATCGGCCGGTCAATGCTGATTTTGACTCGGCCGACGGTTTTACACTCACCGTGAAGCATTTTCCACATTTTTTCGTGTGAGTATCGTTGACATCAGCACAAAAGTCATTGTCGTCAAAAAGTACGAGGTCGAGCACACAGAGTCGTGGGAGTGGCACGGCATCTGATTGGCCAGGCGGCTGATCGAACGGTGTTCCGCGTGGCTACCTACCAAAATCTGCTCACTGGGCTTGAAACCGTTGGAGGTTCTCCCTCGACTGATCCGCTTCCATATGCTCTGAGGTTGCATCAGAACGCGACGATACATTCCCATTTCTTGGGGGGGCCGGGGTACCGTTAGTCTGCGTCGTTGCGTGCGTGAGCGATATATCATCGTGTTTATTCCCACCTTACTCCCAGTCCTCTGTGCGTATCCAGCTTACTATGGACCTATGGGATATCCTTTTTTTTTTCCGCGCAGCTGTTGTTTTATGTCGGGAATGGGCCATCCTTGTACCCGGCTTTTGGACCAGCCTTGTGGGTTGTCTACGTCTTGCGAAGTTGCTTTGCGCGAGTGCTCGCGTACCTCCGCGCTCGACTTTCCGCAACGCATGCTGATATTGGTGCACACTTGTTTTTATCTTCCCTGGCGCTGTATAGCCTGCAAATTTGTCCTGGCGATGGTGTCCACATCTTTACTTGACTGGCACAAACGATGCGCACTGATGGACATGATACGGACGTCTAAGTGTACTGTCGGCGCGCTATAGCTCAATGACCGTCAAGTCGTCGAGCCCACGTTCGATCCCGTGTCAGTCGGGGGATCGCACACATTGCTTTGTACCCCAAGTTCGGTATCAGGTGTGCATCTTTTCCTAGGTGGGGCCAGTCGTTTTACCGACATGCATGCATAGGTCGACTGACATGCCCTCCTATATTGAGAATCTCCTGATAGCCCACTTACCAATAGCTAGAAGTCATACTGAACAGCCGTGTAACAAGTTGGTATATCACATGTATGCTACAAGCACGTGGTCGTAGACGTAACAGAGCGACGACTCGGACCATGGCCTGCCCAGTGTACCTTCCGTCAACAGCTATCTATCGCCTGTAATCATGTATGCATAACCCATCATCGGGGGTACTGGTATGTATCTGCTATAGACTGTACCACGAGACCATCTGCCAGGATAATAAGGATCCCAGAAAAAACACATTTCTGCAACGATAACAGTAAGCGAACGATTTCCCTTTTCAGGCACTGGCGCAACTGCCGGGGCTGCCCAGATAACGGCCCATTTTCTGATTTCATCCACTAGTGGTATGTCATGTTCAGGTGCCCGTCGTATCATCCATCAATCCAGACCGTTTGTTCCAGTGCCAACACGACACAATCTGTTTTAGATCCCGTGATTTATACCCCAGAGCACAGCAGAGGCGCTTGCAAATCCGCACCCAAGCGCCGTCGCGTTAAGCGGTCGGAAGGACGTATATGATTATTTGCGCGCAGCCCATATGTTGCCCAATTCGAAGCCTACCGTGTCTTGTGTGATTCCTGCGACAAGTGGATTTGCCTGCGTCCCAATTCCACGTATTGTTCGATCCCATGGGACTGTAAGCACTCCGGCTTACGTAGATCCCAGTATCTACTACATATACTGCCTGTGATACTGAATGGTACCCATTCAGTATTTCTGCCTTTTGGCTTAGTGGCTGAGCGCGGCGGTCCGGTCATTACAGGGACGCCCACAGGAAGAGTTGCATATTCAACAACAGTCATGGCCTGGAGGAGCACAATTTTATAGCCTCACCCTCATCCCTAAAGGATTTTACACCAACTAGTTCCCCGCTAGCTCACAAGCCCCGTCGGCGTAATGCAGAACATTCTGCACGCTGTTGCAGCAGCAGATCGTACCAGTGTTGCACTGGCTGCGCCCCTCGAGATGGGAGGAGTGCCAAGGTGAAGAATGCAAAGGAACGAGCGGCCATTAAACGAGTGGACTGGATTTTTCCTGGTCCCGCTGCGCTTTTATACACTTTGCTCCATCATCAGGGAGCCACTACAAGTCCATATTGCAAATTCCGGTACCATCACCTGGACAGTGGCCTGACAAAATGGAAGACTCTGGGCCAATTGGTTTTTGGACTCCTGTTCAACCAGAGAATACTTTAGTCTTTGTCCGATGAGGCCAGAATTTCAGTATAGGAAGGTTTTGATTAGTGGCGGTCCAAGTGCCCGACTCCGAGATAGATCCGGTTGAGAGACAAACCCACTTTGCAAACCGACCCCTTGAGGGAGCTTCTCGGCTCGCTACCCTGCGCAGCCGACTACCAATAGGCTATTTGCACTAGTCAGCCGTCTCGGTTTGGGTGAGCGCACGATCCGGGGTTCTCCGAGTGATCTCACAAACGCGTTTGTTGTTTGTTTTTCGGGTTAACGGGACATTGCACCGACCTCTGAATTGCACAGGCCAA
>JBBPKG010000022.1:35819-50128 GCA_038089115.1 Fistulinella cinereoalba | reverse complement strand
CCACAAGCGAAACCTATTTGGTTTACTCATCGCGCCGGACCGGTGGGTCACCCGTGGAAGACAACAAGTTCATGAGTATAATTGGATGAGGCCGGTGATAGTATTCACTAACACAGCAATCAATGCTATTCCCAGGAGCTAAGTTCAGAGTTGTAACAGTGACTGATGGATTCAGTTCATGTAGATGCATACATGCTGATGGAGTATGGTGCGAATGCAACCTCTGAGGATCACAATGATTGATTGTCAACATTCTCAATCAAAGTCGAGGGACCAACAGACCTCTGGGCTACTACGCCGATGACCAGCGATATGACCAAATAGCCACTGCTCCTGAAGAAGAAAGAACCTGATGAAGCATAACAGCCATTTTACATGGTTTGAGAATGAGACAGATGAGCATCCCTTGCGAGGTCCAGGAAATAAAACGATTCTTTAGCCAAATGGGTTAATAAAGTTGAGCGACAGTGCGGGAGGAAAGAAACTGGAGATATGGCCGCAAGCGGAGGATAGCGGTTTGAGCCTGCTTAGAAGACTAGAAGCAGGGAAAGATGAGAGGGTAGGATTACGGGGCTAGAGCATGTAACAGAGAAATAGCCTGAGAAATGGAACTCAGTGGGAAACAAGTTGTTGAACTTGCGCCTTCGACCAACTTCGCATGCTTGCCAGCATGCCACATCGGCTCAAAGTGTCGGTGCGGCACCTGCGCCTTGCAGAAAGCATTTACTACTAGGGTCACAGTGATCGAAGGCAACGCGGCGGTTACTAGTTCCTGGAGACTCCAAGACAACTGTGGCAAGTAATGCCAGTGCTTACCGAGTCTCTCGGTCACCGCGGGCCACCCATCTACGTCGGATCCGGAAACTCCGGGCCGGTAACCCCCTCGTCAAAACCTTCTAAATGTTAAGCGGCCTCCTTGAATATGACCTTAACTCGAGTGATTCGGATATTGATTGCAGGTTCGAACTATCGGGGAGGTGTGACACCGCCACTATCGGATCGGACTCGGTCTTTGGGGCCGCTGCCGAGTTTCCGGGCAACTCCGAGGTACCAATCGCGATCGACTACCACTTGCACTCCGGGGACAGGTGCTTTATGCCCTACCAACATTACTGAACAACTTCCGGGTGCCAAGTTGAGTCGTTTCCGGTCAAAGGACTCTACCAAACCTTTTGGCTAACAACTTGAAGTCAGGAAGATAGTCTTCGAGAATTGGGCAAAAAAGTGGACCAGCTGTCCACGAGTTCGACAGCTACCGAGGAATTTCATTGCCTTTGTACCCTAAAGACTTTCCCGCGCTCCCTTTCGTCAGGCGCTGCAAAACTTGCAGGACTCCAGATGCACTCTCCTGGACCCCAGCGGTGCACTTAGCCTAAGCCCCCGTGTCGGTCCTCACCCAACCAGGATCCATGGCAATGGGAACTAGGTCTGGGCGTTCACGGGCCTGCTTATGTGTATAGGAAAACAGTCTTGCGTTATAAACTCAAGGCCATCAACGGAACATAGCCATTCAGACGTATCAGCATGTTCATCGTGGCCTTGCTAATGCTGTAACTGGCAGCTCTGGCATCATGGTCACTGGCATTACTCGCCAGCCTACCGCTCATATTCATAATCATCTTCCTATTCGACTTTTCGATTGCAAGAAGGAGACGTCGTGAAATGAGAGCGGGACCAGTGAGGTTGGGGGCAATTGTGTCTGCAAGGTCGGTAGGTTTGAAACCGAATGCCAGATAGGGACTACGTATCTTGTTTGGGAAGAAGGGCAGGTGAGTATATATTGAAAAAACAAGAGAGCGTCAAACTGACAATGGCAGCGTTGTTGAGCACATAATCGAGACCGGCGCCATCCAACAATCTAAGTATTCCGTCAGTGCCTGTCTTGCCCGTGATGCTGGCTTCGTCCGCAACGTCAAGTTCGATGGTGTGAAACGTCTCAGGAGACGAAGCAAGTGCCACAAGGTCCGTGGCTGTCGATCGTGACTGGCAGGTCGCAAAGACAGTGTGGGAGGGTGTCTGGAGGAGCTGGCAGGCGAATCCCACTGGCAGGCGAATCCCCCAAGAGGTACTTTCAAGATATTATTGAGCACGGAGTGATCCACAGAGCTAATACATACCCGGTGATGAACCACGTCATCTTGGTCATCTCGACCAGTGGAGTACGATATACATAGTTAGGATATAGGTGCTAGTGGAGAGTCTGACTGCTCGAAAACGCGAAGAATGATAGCGTTTCCGAGCCCATCCGCGGACTGCACCTGGTTAATGGTGAACGGTATAGGCAAAAACAGCGAAACACGTCGTAACATAGAGCCGTCCTGCACCCGATTCATACTGGGAAGGGACACCAGACCTGTCATAAATGCACAACCTGTTTCATCGTCGTGATATGATAATCGAAGGGCCGTAGAGTCAACCTCCCGGTAGCTCTTTCTTTCGAGCTCAAAACGATCAGGTTGCACGCAGGGGTACGAAAGTCCTTGACTACGCATCATAGGCGATACAGTAGGCTGGCACGAGATCCCTGGCACGATTGAGACATTTCGGTTGGCCACGAAATCGTCTGCTAAACACTGACGGCGTCAGCAGTTGGTCACACTGGCATGAAGACGGGAAAGGGCATTTTTGACCATGAACATGCACATTCCCGCTCACACTCGTCTATGGGCTGATAGGCATAAATTTCATAAAACGGATGTGATATCCCCTACCAAAGACGCCGTACTAATATGTCGGTGATTGTATGCGGCGTTGAGTATCATGTGTCGGAGTGGACGATATGCGGGGAATACAAGGAGAAGTGTGCGGTAGTAGGGAGGAGGGGTATGAACCTCAGGCCCAAGGCGGGGGATTTTGACATGCTCAACCCAACGAAAACACGTTCCGAATGATCTCTTGTGTTCCCTCGAGAGTCCCAACCTCAGCGTGAGCGCCGATCAGGGTTTTCAAAAGAACGATTGTCTCGCCAGACGCTGTGAACGTGTCCATCACGCCAAAGTTGGGCATGTCCGTCCGAACCAGGAGTCTATCCCGTGCCTCCTGTTTGAGGGCCAACTGCGCGCGATATCTGCTCCATTGCTCTTTCGTCCACAACTCGTGTTCGCGTGGTGGTCGCTCGACAAATGGCAAGAATGGATCTATGAGCGCGTCAAATAGATCATCTGAGTGCGTATGAGAGATATCCCAATCGTCCTCAGCATGCGCTATCATCACTGGGACTTTCACTTTCTGTGCCATATGTTTAACAGTCGAAGCCAGACGAACAGGACTGAGAGCCTTACTGTGATGATCGATAGTGTATCGAATCTATGGTGTAGACATTTCTTGTACAGTTCTGCAGTTTGTCGGTCAAACCCCAAACGCGACTCTGGAAACGGAAACTCACCCGAGACACGGGGCAATTTCGTCAACGGGCGCAGGACAGGGAATACTCCAAGGAAACTGTATGTATCCACCAAGGTATACATCGATGTAAATGGGGATATCAGCACCAATCCCCTGAATCGAATCCATTCTTCCGAGAGGGACACAGCCAAGGACGACGCAACGGCGGTGCCGAGGCTGTGACCCACGATGAGGACATCCTCCGGCGTTGCGCCATTGGAAATCAACCAGTCAAAGGCCGCGCGCGCATCTGTCGTCAGACCACGTACACTCGGAGACCCTTGACTGTCACCAAATCCACGATAGTCAATTGCTAATACATTAGCTCGCAGCCTTGATGTAAAAGCGCTGTATTGTTGGACACGCACAGAAAGTGCACGGGTGGCAGCACTTCCGTGGAAGAATAACACAGTGGGGCGAGACCGAAGGGCATGCGAGAGATGTATCTCCGCAGCAGATGGTGATGGGGGGAATGGTAGTGAGTGGTAGTGGTCATCGGAGAGAATGAACCACGCGCCGAGTGTGTGGTTGTCTGGGGTGGGTATCCTGAAGTTGGCTGTCTTTCCGGCTAGGTAACGCATGAGTCGGCCTGCATTCGTATGGAAGACAGACACTCGCGACGTACGTGCCAAACCGTACTGTTCCGGTGCGTCAAATCGTGCGTTTAGTGGAAATTTGAATGCATTCATATAAATGGTACTTTCGAGCGGGATGAGTCATCTGGTTGATTTGTATGCGGTACAGGCGCTCACTTGGATTGGATGATGGGAACTGTTAGGAGCAGAACACCAACGATATAGATACCGCCCAGGAGGATGGCAGCGGAGAATGGTGTCCGTGCGAAGGAGAGTAAGGCTGGGTTGACAACATGTGCCAGTTTTTCTTGGCTCAACATCGCGAGCATCTGGAGTCACTGGGGATGGAGAACGGGCTCTCTCCAGGATGCATTGCCCAGTATTTATGCGTTTCTGGTGGGAGTATATCTCTTGAGGCAGTCATTTTGGTCTAGTTGGACTTCCAGTGGCGGCCGACAGGTACGGAGTCAAGGGTCGCCTACTAGTCACACGACCCATCTGGTAGATTGTCATTGGCCCGACCGCCCGATAGTCACTCACTCGTACGGGAACTATTTCCGATAAAATGATGTGATCCTCACGCCAGGATATCGCAAGCTATCGTGATTCGCCTTCCCCTCAATATTGGAACCGACTCAGTCCCGCAGAACATTCCACATTTCGAGTCACACGAGCAGTATTGTGCTCGTGGCCTTTTCCCCATTCGGTGGGTTATTTAAAGTCATCTCGTGAGAGGTATTGAGCGCCATCACTATCCTATTCAGCCGCCGTCAAACTACAACATGTGCACTATCGCTGACCGGCAGACGACCAGAATCTTCCAGATATATCTGCTATCTGGACATGATGCCAAGTAGTGGTGTTAGGGGAACGCCTGTCACACGTTGCGGGCTAGACTCAGTGGGACAGTATACTGATGACCCTTGGCAAGGGACAACGTCACAATCCGAGATGTGGACGATAAGTGATGAAAAAAGGATGTTCTCTTTCAGCGGCTAACATGATTATGCGGATTGCGCGGCTTGCGCCCATACTAAAGTTCGCCGACCTCCGGATGCCTGGATTCTACGACGAGGGAGCAAAACGCGTTCGATGGCAATTACTACATGACCACTCACGCGGAGTATCAGCATCAGTAATGCGCCCTCTCAAATGGTAAGGCATATTCTGAACCGATAAATGGTCGAGTTTGATCACAGGCTGACTATGATCATGATGCTTAGAATGGCTGAAAGCCTAATCGTGTTAGGAATGTTGCTGCGCTTGAGCGGTCTGTGTCGGGGCTGAGGTTGTGGCATAGTCTGGCCCAGGCCAATGGTCTGGATTCTACCCAATCTGTCACTCTTGAAGCATTTGGCGCGTTACCAAGTCACTCCTTTGACCCGAGTTTCCGGTGACCATATGGTCGGGCACGCCACCCCTCCTCGTGTTTGCTTGATGGGCGCTCCCAGCCCCACATCCACGGTCCGTTCCTCCCATCGGCCGAGATGCTGTATAATTGTGCTATTTTCAGGTACGAGGTCCGTCACCCTCAGAGCTGATTCTGACCCAGTTGCGCTTTTAGTGCGACTTGGTGGCTAATGTTATGGTGAGGTGTCCCAGCTTCACCCTATAATCCCCAACTGCTCGCAGGAAGGGGTGATATCTTGAGCCGCCGCTCGGTGGTCCAGCTCAGAGGTACATGGCCGACCCCCTTGAGTCATCTGGGGCTAACAGACAGCATTGCTCATACACGCAGTATGTACCCTCATAATTGGATATCCACAGACAGTGAATCCCAAGATAAACGTACTAGATTGGCTACTTATCGACCCAGAGCTGTATTATCGTACCGTTTGTCCAGTTCCTGTCTTGTGAAATGCTGCTACATCATAACACGAATACGATACCATCGAGATAGAAAACAAATGACTGAAGCTGCTACAACGGATACATGTACCAAACATCGTGATCGAGAGTCCGTAAAGCTCAAGTGGTATCATGATGAATAAACTGGGTCGCGCGAAAAACAAACATATTAGCCTCGTCAAGGCCTAAGATAAGCCACTCTCGGACAACCACTTGGATAGCTTTTCCTCGTCCTTTTCTCGTGGTTCCCTCTCCAAACTCAACTTCCAAAACACCTCACTGGCGTCATGGTCGCCGAATTGATTCAAAGCTTCGTGGATAAAGACAAGCACAGAGGGGAGAGGATGAAAGTTGTGTGGTTGGGTTTGCCACCGCTGGAGATCCTGAACGACTTCCGACGCTTTTTGTCGCTTGCGGAAATTGATGAGATTGCCTGGTAAACAGTCCTTGCTCCCGTCTTGGATATGGGTAAGCGCAGTAAGAAAAACACCTGGGACGGACATGATCTTCAGAGCATATCGCATCAAGGGCGTTGAGAAGACGTACCGACAAACGGGACACAGGGAGGAGCCAATGTAGCCAACGTGTTCCGATGACTGTTGTAATGCTTGTAAGAATTGATGATCGTTTCGCAGGTTTCCAATTGCGACATGTGCCTCGAATTAACTTGTTCCCATGAACGTTTCAGGCGATGGATAGGGGAGGAATTCAATCCAGTGACAATCGCCATCATAGTGGAGAAGTTTTGGATAACCCGACATCGCTGGAATATGGTTCAGTATCTGTGCACAACATCCAGTTTGGACACTGACATCAGCAACAAGGATAAACTGCTTCATGACGGCGGCTCGACGGCGGGGATCATCTTTACACAGGATGGAATACGTAACCCATTGAGCAATCTAGAAAGATCATATCAAAGTAAATCCAGTGACATTGATTGAAAGCATACGCTATTGCTTCTGCGAATAAAATTGGCAACACCATCGTGGTATTCCACCCCAGACTGCTTTGACCGCTGTAAGCATTCGGAAGGTCGGATCTTCAGATACAGTTGACTCTCGGTGATCGTCAACTGCCTAGCAAGCTCTAAGGGATCTATATCCAACAACGCTATTCGTTTTGGACTGATAGGGGCTGGTGGTGAAACCGAGGACTGTAGCGTCAATTTCTTGGCGTCTCCTCCGTGCTATTGCGAAATGCTCAGGAGAATCTACGTGGAATAGAAGAGGTAACCAACAACCCGTTTGATCGCAGCCAGCAACGGTTTTGCAGCAGCGATTCTAAACACTTCGTCACCCGACGCAAATCTGGCGATCCGATTGAGAATTGCTAGATCGTCTTTTTCTATTATGTCTTCGTCTTGTACGATCAATTTCATGGTATTAATCACTCTAAATAAGAGTTAGTGAGCGCTGGCGCACACAACACCTGGTACTCACCGGATACGTATGATATTTTGCTTGTGGTATCTCCAATCTTCCAGTTCCTTTGGTTTCAGATTTAGGGGTGGTTGAGTCCAGAAACGATCTACGAGGAGTTCGAATAGTTCGTCGAGTGTCATGAAGGACTTGAATGTCATCAAGAATGCCCTGGTGAAATTGGTATCTATTTGGGAGTTTATTTGTGTTCCTTGCTACACCGATGGACGCCAACTTACCTGCATATTCGTGTGCAGTGAGTCTTTCTATGAGAGCGGGAATAGTTCCACCTCGAACGGTGCCGTCTGGGTCGATGAGAACCTCGTCAGGGTTATAATTTGGTCGCAGATACCACGGCTTGGATTCAGCGGATAAAGATATCAAGTAGTGCGATGGTGCGTCATCACCAAAGAAGGCTCTGATCTTGTGTGGTCGCGCAGGCGCACGTATCGTTCCCAAAACTATGACCCAGAGTAAAACAACGGCGATAAGGTTTTGAAGAGACGGGCGGAAGTAACTTACTGTCGTCATCTTCCAAAGAACTATGCGCAACTGAATTGCTGTTGGTCATGATGTTTGGTTTTCCACTGGTTGGCACAGGTGGCGGCACAGGGGACGTCGGTGAAGGGGAATTCTGTTCCTCATCTTCTGCGACACTGTTCAATATCCTATCTGATCCATCTGGCAAATCGTCATAGGTTCCGTGGTGATCGTACATGGCTTCCAAAGCTTGATTTGCCATAATCGCAGAAACGAGGCTGCGCTGTGATAACCGCCATTCGACAGGAGTCTTGTTACATCGCTCCAAAATGGCCGATTGTTCGACGCCAATGTGCAAGAGGCCCTCTAGATTCTGCCGCGAAACCTTGAGATTGAAGTCGAGGGACGCGCTCAAGGCATCCAGCGCATCATATGCGGCGTCCCGGCCTTTCCAAGATTCGCAAGGCTCAACTCGTTGGATGCGCTGGGTTGCAACCAACAGTGCAGCACCGTCGTCGTAGATAGCTTGTGTAGTTGCTTCGAAAGAACGAACAAGAACGCGAGCTTTCTCCACCGTTCGCATATATTGTGCACCGTCAGAGAGTTTTCCCTGATTGACAGTCTCGATATCGACGTGCCTGGCAATGTGGATGTCCCCTAGGAAGAGGACAAGGGATGAAAGCTGCTTAAGGAGCTCTTGCGCAGAGGTGGTCACAACATCGGCTAAAATCATACGTTAATCAAACTGCCAAGGAACGCAGATATAGCTCGGATACCAGACTGGGCCTCACGAAGTACCTCTGTGAGCATGCTTAACCTTTCCTCAACCCCGGATAAATGATTCACAAACTCGGTGAAAGTTACCGTAGTCAGATTTCGCCGTGGGGCCTCCTCATGATCCTCGATGTCTGCCCACCCGAAACCTCTCCATGTCCCAGCCGCTCCAGCTCCTGGTTTCGTGGTACCAGCATGTGGGGCGGTCGAGTATCCATGTAATCGTCTTGGGGCGAGGACCTCCTGGTTCCGGACTTCTTGCGCTATTGATATAAACTCGATCACAGAACGTTCTAGCTCGTTTGCATCCGAACTGAGTTGAGCGACATTATCATTAGCAATCCAAGGACCGTCGTTAAGGATGGCTCGAGCTGACAAGACGAATTTGGAAAGTGTGGCAATGGCACGACGTTGAGCAGGGACCAAGGGGGTTTGGGACGCGTTACTGGTGTCTCTTTTGGTCTTATTCCTCACGCCAAGATGGCGAAATGACGGGCCAGAGACGTACAAGAGGTCGCGAATGGCAGTGACGGCAGCGCAGATTAGACTATCTACAACTTCTTCGTCCTGAGCCACTCGTGGAACTCCAAATTGCTGAAGGTGAAGTTTCGCCGAATGTATGCGTTCTCGTGCTCTTTGTAGAAGCTCCGATACAAGCTCAGGGGTAGGTGGAGACAACGATCCCTGGGGGGTAAGCGGTAATGGTTGGAAAGGTTCTGCCCGAGGAAGTTGCTGTGAGACGGAGGAAGTATTGGACAACAAATAAAACGCTGATTCTTTCAAGCGAGATCCCTCCCGGGGAGCCGGAGAGCAATGGGTACTTGAATCAGAAGAGATGCTCCTTCGAAGGTGGGAAGAAAAGAATGATGGGTTCGAAGCGCTATAGCTACGATGCCGCGGTTGCGCAGCAAGTGGGTTAAGAAGAGTGCCATTGAGGCGGTTTGAATATGAGGTTGGAGTTGTGAAGTCTGTATTAGCGCGCGGGCGGAGAGGCGCGGCGCTGATATCCGATGAGGGCGACACCGGAGGCTTGACGGGTTGTGTTTGCCAAGGGATATCGTCGATTCGAAAGGTAGATGGGGACAAAAACAGAGATGCCGTACCACCATTCACCGTTACGGCGCCCTCGGGCTCCGCTTCGCGAAGGGCGGTGACGTTGTAAGGGAATTCAATCGTGTCGTGAACGGGCACGAACCCGAGGTCGTCACGGCCGCCTATGCGCGAGCTAGACTGGAACGCAGTTAAGCCACCGAGATCACCATTTGAAACATCCTCCTCGGAGTCTCTGGGGAGATCGCGGGAGAGTTTGCCAGTCATGGTGTTGGCATAGTAAATCTCGAAAGCAAGTTCCTGTTAGGACGTACATTCCCGGTGCGAGAGCGGAGGGACATTGTACCTGACCATCCTTTGTGACCTGAGGGATCCAGAAATCCCCAGAATGGTCTGGCTCGGGCATCGTTGCTGTGGGGACGGCGGGGAGGTCGCTGACGCTGTTGCGGGCGGGCGTGGCGTGTCTGGAATTGCGGCCAGGCGCGGTCATCGTTGTTCTCGACGACTTCAATAGCAAATATCCATGCGCTGATCCTTGTCGTCGTCGTCGTCGTCGTCGTCGTTGTCGTTGTCGGACCCAGCACTGCCTGCTCGACTCCAGACTATGTCATACCCCGTGGATCAGCCATTCCCACGTCTATTTATGCCGCCCTGGTCCCTGGCGGACGATAGATAATCAACGTGCCTGTCCACATCCACCTCAGCCATGTCTCAGGCAGCGGTCAACGTCGGTGTCGTCCTTCACGACGCTGATGCTTGCGTTGACACTGTTCGATAGGTATCTGGAATCGCCCCCGCCACTAGCGAAAAGGAGCTGCACGACTTCTTCAGGTAAGACCCCTTTTACCCCTTGGCTCACATTCATCTTGTTATCTAGTTTCTGCGGGACGTACGTATGAACACATTTTTGAGCCTATTTCTTCGCAGATCTGACACATATCAGAATCAAGTCCATCGATCTCAATGGCAATGAAGGCCAGTCGAAGACGGCCGTTGTTACGTTCGACAAACCTTCCGCTGCTCACACTGCCGTCATGGTATAGTCGTCCGATTAGCATTCAGTATATTCCATCTCATGGTAACTGGCGCAGTTAAACGGGGGAAATCTCGGTGGCCGTACCCTCACGGTCGCCTCTGACGTCGAGCACCAGGCTGTCCACCATGATGTCCATGATCGCCCGCACCTGGAACAATCTGACAAGCCAAGAGCGGGAAGTAAGTGTTATATCACTGTGTCACCACTTATCTCCAGCTTGACGCCACGTTTCAGTTGCTGCAGAGTATCTCGCCAAAGGTTACACCCTGTCCGATCACATCCTCCAGCGTGCCATCGACATAGATGGTGCGTACTGTAGTCCAGACGAGCTGGATCATCTTTACCTTATCCCACCCGTAGGCAAGCATGGAATCTCCAAGAAATTCTTGTCGTTCATGTCCGATCTTGATGTTCAAGTCGGCCAACGTGCCCTCGGCCCAGACCAAACTGTTTCTGGAAGGGTTCAGTCTGGCCTTACGGAAGCCCAATCGCGTGCAAAGAGCATCGACCAGCAGAAGGGGTATTCAAAGTCGGCCCAAGACGTATGCATATTCTACGCCACTTTTACCCAATCTTCTTCGCTCACGCAAAAAATGACCTAGTATTATACGAAGGCATTAGCCTCTCCTCTTGGCCAGTCCGTCCTGGCGTTTTACACTAGCACCTCTAAGCAAGTGCGCGATATACATGAAGAAGCGCTTCGTATCCAACAACACAAGACTAACACTCAGACTTCTCCGCCTGGCCCTACTCCCGGGCCTGCTCCCGGCGGCCCTGCTCCCGGCCCTGCCCCTACAGAGTCTGCGCCTGCGCCAATCGAATCCACGCCCGCGCAGTCCGAGCCTCCTAAATGAGCTATCATAATTACATACGTAGTTAGAAGATTTTCTGAAGCTTGTGTACTTGTAGTAATCAATGTAGTCATTCAGAGCAGAGAGATTAAACGCATGTGTTACCGACTTTTCAATTTTTGTGGCATAAATTGCTTCTGCTTTTCTCCGTAACTTGGGCATAAGGTTCAGCAAGCAAGCAAGAGTACTGTGAAACTTGGCGAGATCGCCGGAGCATCGGTTTGCTCAAGAATGGCATGATCCTAGAGGGCGACGATAGGAGTCGTACAAGAATATCGAGATTGGCAGATCGCGGACAATACTTTGGAGAACCGAGTTCATAAACAAAGGAAAGGTTTCAAAGTCTGCAATATTCTTTTAGTGCTAGTAAGATGAGGATGCTGAACCCTGCTTGGGCTCTACATCCCGGATCTTGGATATTGCAAATCATCGTTGACAAGCTCCTGACTTACGCCTTGAATCACTGGCGTATCTTCACCCTGTTTAAGAATGAAAGTGACTTACCCATCTGAGGCCGCGCGCGGTTTTTACCGGTAGCACGGAGCCAAGGTTCGACCCTCCGCCGACCGCGACGATTCTACTAAGCGGAAGGACGATATCATCCCGAAGCGTAGGAATTGCAAAGGGGGCTTGTCGGAAGCAGCCGCCGAGTGGTCACGGCTGCGTGTCCTGATAGCGCCGATTGACTCATGGTCGTATGCCATGCTGTGGTACCATCTGACGATGACTCGGACTCCGCGTGGCAAAATGGTACATAGTGCACATGGGCAAAGAAGCCAGTGGGTACTGAGGCTATGTCAAAGACAAGGTTCAAATTGCGTCAGGACTGTTATCCGAGCCGTACTCCGTGCTCTATCCACATACCCAGTGGCAGGTGTCATACAGTGACACTGAAAGTCGTTCCTGGACACCAAACTACAATTTGCAAGATCTTCCGCCCGTTTTTTTTCAGGACCGGGTATTCAAGTGAACTTGCAACCTTACTTTGGGGTGCTTACCTTTGCCCTCAGCATCCCGACTTGGTCCTGAGAATGCCCATTTGAGTTTGAAGACCCCCCCCCGGTTGTTACGCACAAATCGGACGCGATGTCCCTTTGAGCTCTCCGTAGTAAGGTCCAAACGGACCTACTAGTAAAGTTCAGGGAACGCACTGGTAAGATGCTTTTGAGCCAAGCTAAAGATCTAGGGTAAGATCGGACCGCCGTGTGAGACGATTGCAAACCCTTTGAGCAGTAAAAAAATCAATCCCAGACTGTTGCCCGACGGGAATGGGCTTATTATGGTCCCAAAGTTTTGGAGTCAAGCTGATCGCCGAAAGGAGCGCCAACAGAAACATGACTGCAGACTAGGATCCTGTGCCTGGCGGGACCGACCATCACGGTAATTCCAAACAGAGGTGATGGTACAGGTCAACTCACAGAACCTATTCGTCTGCGGAAGCGGTAGCAACCCTACATCAAATACAGCATTATTGCCACACGGTCCGAAGTAAGCCGGTGCTATGGCAATGTTGTCCGGGGTGGTGCAGACTCTGGGAAATATATAAGCTGAAGATGGTCAAAGTGGTCGCCGGGCTCGGCATAGGGACGGAAAAATCCTTGCCTTGAACTCAGCATCAACGTAGCTTGGTCACTGGGGTAAAGTTGAACCAGAGTAGTGACGTACACGTGAGAAGTCTGTTCAAGAGAGACTCGGATACTTAGACTGCAGCACGTCCACGGGTCGCTATTTGTATCCTTGCAACTGATAACGCGATGAGCCCTGTAGTGCCTTGGACAATGTAACAGGTGTCATATCCGTCAAACCTCGACGCTGTGTTAGGCATGTCAAGTATTCCAGACTTTACACTGCACGGACCACTGTACCTCACCAGATCCGAGATGAGATCTTCAACATTTGGCCATCCACTCATCGGCTGAATAAGAGTGTCGAAAGTAAGTTTACGAGTTTGCACAAGTTTCCTCTGCCACCAAATACTTGTACATTCTATCCCAGCAATTCGAAGCTAGTTACACAGCCTAATATATCGTACATGGTAAAGGATTCAACTTTCATCATTCGCTCACATGATCACGGAACCGGGCGTGCCCGGGCTCCCGGCCGTTCTCCAGGCAGCGAGGACCAAGTCGACCACGTCGTCGACACCCAGGTCCTTCTTTACACTTGTAAACACGGTTGGGCCGTCCCCACGCATCATCCTTGCGTCACGCTGCATGACCTTCAAGGAAGCATTCACGTGCTCCGCGATATCGATCTTGGAGAACGATCATCAAAACAGGGATACACACGAAAAGACCGGGGCATACCTTGTTGATCACCAAAAGATCGGACTGCGAGATCCCTGGGCCCCCCTTGCGTGGAATTTTGTCACCACCCTGAAATGTGGTCAGAGGAATACATGGATCAGGGATGAGATACACACTGCAACATCGATCACGTATATGATATAATCCGCTAATTCCCGTGAATAGTTCGCCGCAAGGTTGTCCCCGCCGCTCTCCACGAAAAGAAGCTGACAGCCATATTTGGCCTGCAAAGTCTCAAGTGCACCAAGATTGGCGCTGATATCTTCACGTATGGCTGCGTGTGGACATCCTCCCGTTTCAATGGCAAGAATACGCGAAGGTGGAAGGGCTTTGTTTCTGATTAGAAATTCCTGATCTTCTCGAGTAAATATATCGTTCGTCACAGTGGCTGCGGGTGAATGGTTGAAGACGAGGGGTTCATAGAAGGCACGAGGTTTGATCGCCGAGAGTCTCACCGATATTGTACTCATCACGGAGGCGCTTGCACAAAGCAAGCGTGAGGGCGGTCTTACCAGAGCCCACAGGTCTAGAAGGACGGAAGAGACGAGGTTGAAACACTCCTGGATTACACATGGTTACAACAG
>JBBPKG010000022.1:18186-35722 GCA_038089115.1 Fistulinella cinereoalba | reverse complement strand
CCGATATTGTACTCATCACGGAGGCGCTTGCACAAAGCAAGCGTGAGGGCGGTCTTACCAGAGCCCACAGGTCTAGAAGGACGGAAGAGACGAGGTTGAAACACTCCTGGATTACACATGGTTACAACAGCCACGTACCCACCAATTCCGACGGTGAAACCTCGTTCATGGAAGTTGCGGGCAGTGTAGTCGGGAAGATCTCGTTCAGCGAACTTCCCTGGGCGTTATCAGAGCACATGGACGGAGGAGCGATAAGGATGGGTACCCACCCGGATGATCGAGGTGTTCATGGGTATGACCGTGCTCACCGCCGTGGTCGTGACTGTGGACCGTTCCGCCGTGGTCGTGACCGTGGATCGTTCCACCGTGGTCGTGACCGTGGATCGCTCCTCCGTGGTCGTGACCGTGGATCGTTCCGCCGTGGTCGTGACCGTGGACAGCTCCGCCGTGCTCATGTGCGGGTGATGGGGCCGAATTGGCACCAGAGCCAAGATTGTTGATGAACGACACGCCCATGTTCGCGTGGGACAGGACAAGTTTTCAAAGATTACTCGGGACATAAATAAATAGCCAGTACGGAGTTTCAACTAGTCTGGAGGCCAGACCGTCTATGAGGCCACTTTATCGACGGCTTGCCTCATAGCGGACTGGCCCCCAGACTAAGTTTCAACCCGAGCGTTCTAGCGCCGGCGCCGACGTGACACACGGCGTCAAGCTGAACGGTGGATGAAACGTGCGCTAGTCGAGTACTCCAGCGAAGATGAAGAGGCGCCGGCAAACAGACCGCCAGAGCAGAAGAAGAGGTAGGATGCGTCGCAGGTTGTCGCCCGATGCTGATCGAACGTGCCCAGGCAGCTGCCGGCCTTGTCGCCGTCCTTGACGATACCGGTGCCTATGGACAACCCAGCCCTGCACCAGGGTCGTGTGCGCACCGTTCCTCATGTGGAAGGGCAGTATGCAACCTACATCTACGTGCCGCTCGTCATGCACACGAGAGATCCCCTCTCCACGCTGGTCGCGGACGCACTAACGGTGGCGGAGGGCCTAGTGCCTTCTCTCCACTCTATTGGACGGCTGGAGCATGATGGTAGCCGGGACATTCGATGGGAGCTGCACATCTCTCTATCGCGCCCCTTGTTCTTGCGGGCGCATCAGCGCGAAGAATTCAAACGCGCCATCAAACAGGTGGCTTCTTCGTTGGCTCCGTGCGTCCGTACCCCAGTCTTGAACCCGCACAGAAAGTTGACCTCGGCTGCGAACAGCTTCGATGCATCATTTACTACCTTTACAGAGCTGATGAACGATGAAAGAACCAGATCATTTTTAGCCCTAGAACTCGGCGCAGGCCACGAAGAGGTGATTAGACGATCACTCCAGTCATACCAATAGGTCCCTGACGATCTGCTTCAGTTGCGCCGCTGTCTCGGCCTTCTTGGACCGACTCTCCGCTCATTGCGACTGAAAGAGTTCTATGTTGAACCACGATTTCATGCATCGATTGCGTGGGCCTTGCTGGAGAAGATCCCGTCGCCGCCCAATACTACGCCATTACCAACAGCCGAGACCCTAAATTTGATCGCGTTGCCTGAATGCACCACCAGCGACGAGCCGCGCACACGGCCGGCATCTCCAAGAATAAGAAAAGAATCATCTGGTGCCCATCGCATAACCCGCTTTCCACCCACACTCATTCCTTCGCTCAATGAAACCTATGCAGCCCGACTTTCGCAGGCACGGACAGGTGGTTTCGTGGTGGACAAGATCTCGGTGAAGATTGGGAAAGATGTCTTTACGTGGTCACTGGGCGGCGTGAAGTAATGCGTAATTTGTCCCTGCAAAAACAGCACCGCATCATGTACAGCTAGGGTATATGGGGTTTGGAAGGCCGATATTAGGGTGCAATATGGAGCTTTTCGGGTGGCGCACAGTCATTGAACCCGCTCGATCACAAGTGAACCAATTCAGTGCGGAATTGTGGCGGGCCTGACGACCAGCGCAACGTTCCTTCCACTCCCAGTAGCTTGATCAAATAAATTGACTATCTCCACCTTCACCTCTCGGCCACGGCCGTTCATTTCCGCCAGTTCTTCCTGTATCCAACTTTGGCGGTCAAGAAGGATCAGAGTTTCGATCAACGGCCCAAGTATGCAACGCAACGTTTGCAACACGAACAAAGCATTTTCCATCCTCAGCCGCGCTGCTTCGTGCGTGAACCAGTCGGAAAGGGAGGCGTTGATCGCCGCATAGTCGATACCTAACTTCTCCGTAGCACGTTCCAAAAACGCCGGCCAACTTTGGTATGCTTGGTCATTGAGCTTCCCCAATCGGCGATTTTCCAGTGTCTCTCCAAGACCAGGCTGAATGGGCGGTTCCGGTGATGTCGGAGGACCTTTAGCCACGCTAGGCATTGCTCCCGCTGCCTGCAGTAGGGGTTGCAGGAGAGCTCGATAAGCGACTTTGCGTAAGGCTAATTCAGCAGCTCGTAACGTGCTCTCGCTTGCAAGCCACTGCGACGGCACTTGAGCGGCCAGATGGAGGGCGGCGATCGGTAACTTTGGAACCGGATCCAAAACGCGAAGAGGCTTAGACAAGGGAAAGTCTACGATCTCAGAGGGGGTGTTCATGTTCGGTGTTAGCTACATTTGTATTGGCGTACCTGAAGGGAACATCAAATTATAGCAACAGCCAACGACGACCAGTGAGTGAGATCTCCACGTGTGTTCAAGACCTTTTACTTGTGGCACTCGCGCTCGATCTGTGAGAAAGGTTCGCAGCACATCGACTGCCAAGGAGCCACAAGCATGAAGGGCTACCAACATGACGGGCACGCTTTCTGGACACGTCACTTCTGATTGATGAATGTAAGTGTCGTCACATCCTCGAATCCCTGGAGGATTGGCGAGCCAATTAGCGATGGACTCTCTTAGTGTCCGAGGACAAACATGGACCGTCTGGTGAGTAAGTGATCTTTGCCGAGCTCCAAATGTGCCCGGAGAGTAGTCGCTGCATCGAATTTGCCCGCATGCATTTCCTTGGTCCGCCGACTCAACCCTAGAATGGCTGGACAAATCCCCGGCAGGCTTCGCGAGCCTTCCGAGATCTGTGTGGTGGCCATTCTTCATTTTACGTGCAGCCTCCCTCCTCGTCCACCGGTCGGCGCCCGATGTCTGCTTCTCGTTATTATCCAGGGCGAGGACATGAAAATCGAGTTCCCGGAGTGCTCGGGACAAATAACCCTAAAGGACTCGAGTTGAATTAACAACTACATATTGAAGTCAGGGTGGAGACCATTCACCTGACCGGATCCAACATCCACCGCGTGCCACACCGACCGCGGTCGCTCTGAGTGGACAAGATGGTGGATGTATGAGGACATGCGATCGACTTCGTGCTGTTTTTTGGGTGATAGGCCATGGGAGCGTCCACTCGCAAGGCCGTGTGATTGGTACGCTATGGCATCGAGCACGATATCATTTCCTTGCGTCCTGGCGCACTGGAAGCTACTTGCCTGACGGGGTGCGCCGGAGTTGCAGGCTGCGTACAGAATCTATGAGAGAACACAGTTCGGAGGGGATCTAGGAGGTCAAGTTATCGAAGAACGACATGTGATGAACAGCGTCACTCACGTCAGTTCTCCGCCCATCATCGCCCTGTGGGCGAGTAAAGTATTGGATCAGCTGAAGCCACGCTGGTCCTTGATCTGGGCGACTAGGCGTGTAATCCGACGCCCAAGCCCACCAGGTCGACCACTCAGATGGAAGTTCTTGACCACCGAGCGTAACGTTATTTGGGTGGATCGCGAGCAAAGAAGCTACGGCCGGCGATGAAATTACACGGACGATGGTGGTGGTATCTATCATCAGTGTCATGCGTAGTCGTCGGCGACCCGAATCTGGCGCCAATTCTCGTTCAACTGGTCCCTTTCCGACATCCACACGATTCAGATGTAACCGTCACCGGTGGCCAACGACAGCGTAAGATCATAGGGCGAATCCACATGCCGTCCATCCTGTCAGTGTTCTTATCTGCAACGTCTGGTTCTCGGGACCCCAACTAGCAGTCTGCTCGCCGACCTCGGGCGCCAATCTTTTTTTAACGTCTTCGCGGCTCACCCTCTTCGGAGACCAAGGGCACACGGGTGCCACTCTCCTTTATTCGTGGGATGACTCGCCGCTCCGCATGCGCCTACAAGGGCTTTCCCGTAGGTGCTTTGTTACTGACCACAGCCCTCTCTACAGTCTGCCTCGTTCGGGTGCTTTCCAGAAGCCGGATTTCGTCCGGAACAACCTCGTGGCAATGGTGTCACTGACAAAGGGTTTCTCACTATCAAAGGCGATGTCTATATGAGACGGGTAGGCTCCGCATACTATCGGTTCTTTGCTGACTTCCTTCTGCCAAATTGACACAGTTATTCCAGCGCTGACCGGGCACTCAACTTCATCAATCTATACACGGTTGACAGTTGCCGTACTATCAGAGTCCGGTGTTCACGGCAGGGTATGTCAAGTCGCTGACCTTGGGGTTTCGGGAGCAAGGCCTTCTGAAACGTGTTCCCCCTTCAAGTTTGTTCGGTTGTTCCTTTTCAAAGGACACATGTAAGTTCACAAGCCTCAGGACATTGTTTCTCAGAGTTTCATGGGAATCGCTAGTGCTGATTCTCGCTTGCTGAGTTATCGGAGCAGTGGTCGATGAGCCCTTCAGGTTTGAGGGCCCAGTTCAGCGCTCTCT
This sequence comes from Fistulinella cinereoalba, assembly GCA_038089115.1. Taxonomy (NCBI): domain Eukaryota; kingdom Fungi; phylum Basidiomycota; class Agaricomycetes; order Boletales; family Boletaceae; genus Fistulinella; species Fistulinella cinereoalba. The sequence goes on along the minus strand of JBBPKG010000022.1, from coordinate 30,994 downwards.
CTGGCAGGATTGGCGAGCCCTCCAATGCTTACCAATTAATCACGTCCTAGAAACGTTGACTCCGCACGATTCTGAGAACGTGAATGTCGTTACTCTGCAAGTTCGTGCGTCATCTTTAGTTATCCCTCATCAGCATTTGCCGTGACACTGGTCGTAATATTTAGTGTCCTTACTCCGAGGCGATGGAGAAAGTGCGCCATCACTTTTCGATCTCGGATCAATGGAGTAGTGGGAGACAGCGAATGCTCAAGTTACTCTTCTTTGGGGCGGTAGGCCCAACCCTTCGTCATCCGCAGTCGAACCACTGGCAGGCTGATTAATTGTCCTTGGTATGTATTTCGGTCCCGACGGGAGTTAATTGTCCTTAGCCCCGCTCAGACTCCAATCAAGATGGGTTCCTCAGTCTCGAGGGATGTCCACTATGTCAGATATCTATCTCGTCGTAGTAGACTGTGAGGCATCATTATTCGCGCTGATTTGGTACTTGTATGTGCTGGCAAATTCGCGGCGGTGTCAGGGCCATATCGTTGAGTTTCCAAGCTAATTGGATCGCCCGTGAGATTCTCAGGTTACATCCTCCCGTGACCTGGACAACGATACATGTGGCTGCGGAGGACAATGGAATTCCCATCCAGCAACCACTCAGGGATAGGTATGGGATGGTCTATATGACGGTAAAGATAGCTACTAACCTATTCAAGCGATTAATAAAGCTACTCCATATGGGGCCAAGATGCACATATCTTCAGGTACGCGCTGCCCTGCGTTGTTGGCCCTGAGGGTGGGCCGCACCTGATCAGTGGCGCGTTCGCAGGCCTGAGCGGTGGAGCGATCCACCTGAGAACACCAACGCAATCCAAGGCTTGTGCTCGAATATCTTGACTTTTTGGAACGGAAACCGTGGGTGTGAAATGTGTATGTTCACACTGACGGAGTGAGTCATCGACCATATCACTTTATGGTTGAGTACTCCGCCTCCTTGAGGGGTTTCATATACTCTTCGAATGTCACCAGGGATGATTCGCATTCTTTAGACTTTACTTGCTCTTTCTTCTAGTGAAACGTGACCATCTAGTGTGGCGGACCTCCACCCCGCCATGTTTTCTCTTCAAACACCATTACCGATACGGGTTCCTGTGCGGAAAATATATTCATGCTGATGTTGGTTTTCAGGATCAAAATGTTCCTTTTTACGCTCATTCGCGATCTAGAATTCACAGTCAGCACTTCGGTAATTATCGAGAAGACTTTGGAAGTGAGCATGCTTTTCGTAACGCTTTAATTATCCGAGATCATGCTTCGTGCTTCTTCTGCGTTTCATCGTAAACGAGTCCACATTCTCTCGTGGCACAATCTGATTCGATGAATTATGAGCTAATATCACGTTCTAGTCGTCTTGCTTAACAGTGTCCTTGCTCATCCTGTGGAAAAAACCCGTGCTAGTTCTGGTAACCATATGCCCCTCTTCATCCGTCCAGTTCCGGGTCCCATGAACGGCTCATCCTCACACATGAGTAACACAGGTGAAACCTAACGTTACGCCAACTTCCTTCTCCCTCAGGCTGGTGTTCTTACCTCCCGACATTTCGTCAAGGGGTCGTAACCCTTATGAGTGCTTCAAGATACGCTTGTCCGCGGGAATGGAGAGGTGGGCCGCATACTAGTTGTTAAGTCAGATATGTGGGAATGCGCCGCTTCGTAATTTCTACTGGATCTCGACAACGCGTCCTCAAGTTTAGGATCCGCCCACACCAAATCGACTATTTCCTCCTCACTAGAAGTGCCGTTAAAAGGTGTGTATGCAATTAAGTTTGCCCCTAAAGACCGCGTGTGGACAGTTTGCACTCGGTGTGGCGACGGCGAGAGATCGTGGATCAATATCGATACGATCTGCACGTCGTATTACCTACAGTACCAATGCAGTGTGTGGCAGCGCCCCGTGACTAACCCCTACGTACTATACACACAGTCACAGGTGCGTGTCCGATCAGATCACTGCGCTCTTATCCATTTGTTTTATTCCCGCAACTCCCCAATGAGGAACTCATGTTCCTGACCTTTCTGCTGAGTTTCCCGAGTTCCCACTCGGCTGGAGCGAGTCGCTGCTGTGCTAGTTGTGTACCTTGGTGACGCAGATGATGTCCACTGCACTCCACTTTCGTTGCCTTCGGCGCAACAACGAACAGGAAAGGAGAAACGATCTGATCACGCGGAATAGATCACGACGGGTCGGTATTCCGGTTGTCATCGCAACCTCAACTCCCCGCCCCGCTTGGCCTCCTAAAGCAAAAAAGGAGGGAACAGTGGAACCTTGGCAGGCATCCATGATAACACGGACCGAGGACGAGTGCATTGGCCACATGGCTGGCGTGTTCCAAGTCCTAAACTCAAAAAAAAAAAAACGCTCGCGTTTCAAATCGCCGTTTTCCGAATGTTACCCTAGCAGGCTCAGGGCTGTACCGACGAAGGTACGCTCGGTCATTCGGTGCGTAACCCCGTGGTAAGCGGTTCCTTGGCCGTGCAGACTCGGGTTGCTCGGATGGAAGCCCGACCAAGAATGTTCAAAGGGCGCTGCTCCTGTTCGTCTGGTATTTACCCTCCGCTCGGCTCAACTCATCAACCCTTATGCTAATCCCCATTCTTGCGCTTGTTTTTTCTTCTTTCCCTTTTGTTTTCTCGCCTCTACGGTGTCATTCCATATGACGATGTAAGGGGGCTTACATACCTAGGATGGTCTAACTTGGTCTTCCGGTTGTCGGCATTGTATCGGCCCGACCACCGCGGGTATGATACCCCTGTTCACCCCTCCACTCCGCACAGATTGGGACCAGAGCGCTAGCGCATCGTCGTAGTCTTAGTAGTACATACCACGCCACCCATGACATGCATGTCGCCATGAACTGTAGCGGCGCACTACGATAAAAACAAATGCTTAATCATGCTCCAGCGTCAACGAGATTATTTGTCAGCAACCGTCCATGTCGCTGCGGGCCTCCGCAGGATGCTCTTCCCGGTAAAAGTCCTCAGCGGGATATGACCGAGAGCCAACGCGACGGGCTCGGAGCGCCCGGGGACTCGGGATGAGCTTACCCCTCACTTCGCTAGAGAGAAACGAGAACAGAGAAGGGAAACAGTGCAGTGCTGGCCACCCGGGTAGATACGGGCCACTGATCTGGTCATCTGTTCAAGCCCACAACAAACAAGCAGGGCTCGGACAGAGAAAAAAAAAAGGGGGGGAAGAAACCAAAGCCCAGCCAAATAAAAAAGAATTCGTTTCGAAACGCTCTCTTAACCCTATTTTCCATTGTGATCCGGATTTTCTGTTTCCGAACACGTTACGCGGCCGGCCCACCCGTGTCGATACGGTTGCGGTGCGTGACGTGTTCAGGTGCGTCCCGTGTATCCGCGACGAGCCAAACGAATAAAAGCAACAGAGAAAATGAGGCTAGCTCACCGAAAGTGACCTATAGTTTGAGTTTGGACTCCGAAAATGTGTTACAGATAGGCGCATCAAATTCCATCGCTTCGGAGGATGCAAGGGGCGTCACGCGAGGGGGGGGGTCTTTATAACCATTACGCCAGGGCACGCCACGATGGGCATGGATAAATTCGATTCGAAAGAACGGAAAAAGAAGGAAAAGGATTTAAAAATGGAGATGCTTTCGAGATCCCATCGAAGGCTCCCGTTCGCCCCCCCCGCCCGCCGGTCTCTCTGTACCGTCACTTCGTCTTCTCTTTGCTTGTTTGGTGCGTGTATACGCATGTTGGTCTGCATTTCGGAACCTTGATCGGGAATGGAGCTGCCAGTGTTTAGCGGGTTGGGGGGGGGTGCCAGCGAAACGAGTTTTGAATCAACTGTTTCAAAAAAGAAAAAGAAAAAAAAAGCAACGCCCGTATCCGACCCGCATCCATCATCATCATCGACGGGATTGATCATTTGATGCCACCTTGTACAGTATTGTAGCCGGCACGGCGGGGCGCCCGTCCGTATGACCGCCGTCCACCAAACGCAGTGAAAGAACAAAAAAAGCTAATCGCGAATCTCGTCGTCAGAACTCGGGTGGGTCGCCCTTCAGGTTCGATCCTGAGCGGACCATGGTTCAGCCGCACGATTAATGATATATCAGCCACAAGGACGCGGATATAGTATGTGTGGGTTCCGTCGTCGCCGTCGGCTTACGGACTACTGCTAGTTACGGGTCGGTAAGACTCCGCCCGCCAGAGGGTGCGTAGCCAGGAGAGGCTAGGCCCGGGTTGAGTGGAAAGGCCGATGATCGTTGCATGGTCCGCCCGAGCGTGCTCCGCTGCAGTACTATTCACCAGACCGTCTGTGCGGAGTCTTGCGAGTCTGGGCCGGATGCTTCTTCCTTCTCTGGGCCCGCAGCGGGCAACGCGCGTTGTGGGCGCACACTCACCCTACACGCCCACTCCGGGGGATTCATTTTCGATATTTCATATTGATATACTCCGAATGATCAATGGACGGAGTTGAAGCGTTTAGAACCAACATTAGAGTGGGAGGGAAGGCTGTGTATGAAGCCCGCAGGTCACTGACCATACACGCACACATGATTAAAATTAAACACGAGACAGAGGAGAGAAGCAGGCAAGGGGAAGCGAAACACACATTTTTTCCATAGGCGTGCTCCGTCTTTCTCTTCATGGTGGGGCAATGAAATGAAAATTGAAAATCGGAATATGAAAAATGAAAGAAATGTGGACACGCGAGTGTTCGCGTACCGGAATTGGCGAGCTGCGCAAAACCCAGACAAAAAAAAGAAAAAAACAATCGGCGCACGTCGTCACCACGTTTTGACACTCATCATCGTCTTGGCCACTCTATTTGATTTTTCTGGCACGTGTGGAGGAAGGACGCGGACACAGCCATCGGTTTGGGCCCGGGAAAAGTGAATGGTTTTTTCTAAAAGACACGAGATATGTACAAGGCCGTTGGCCCTAGGGGTCTATAGGAAATGAACTCTACTGTGGCGTCGGCAGTCGAGGCGTCCACCCGAGGAAGTCCGGCAGTCCAGCTCCGGGTTATCGATAGATCGTGATCACAAGTGGCGAAATCTCAGGACTCAATGTTTCGTAAGAGTGCGAAAGAAGGGCAGGGTACAGAAAGAAAGAAAGAAAGAAAGAAAAAAGAACGAATGGCTGCCGCCGCCCCGGATCAAGCGCCAGGCTCTTCATAAATCAAAAGGAAGACTTGGAAGCGGGTATTTCTGGTATCAAGTGTTTCAATTCGTACAGGGTTACAAGAATGTTTACCTCCGAAGGACGCAAGGGCGCGATTATGGACACGGAATCTGGAAAAAGAAAGAATAACGGGGGGAGGGGAAGACATGCCATACAAGGCAAAGTGGCAGCACGGTCATATGCAAGTCAGTACACGACCAAATTGGATGCAGATGATGATAGGGATACATTAGGAAAGTCTTCTCCGCTCGTGTGTGCAGGGTTGGAGAAACCCGAGGAGCACTCCGCCCGCATAGCGGCGAATGATATCTAGAACAAACGAAGAAAATGAAAAAAGAATCTTTTTCTGCAGGGCTGTTGTAGGGTGATTGCAAGAAGGGGAGAAGCGACTAGGTGGTCTTAGGTAAAGTCAGTATAATAACTACTAATAATATTGTTACACGCAGTTGTGTTTTCGGCAGTGTATCAGATTCCCCCTATCCATTCAATTTGGGCCATCGTGTATCGATTCAATGGGGACCAGAAAATGCGGAACCAGGATTAGACGACGGGTGCACTTGGTTCTCACCGTAGTAGCTGTGATGGTGTTGCTCCGTGCTGTGTAGCCTTTCGGAGCCCTGTGTTGGACTGGGGAGGAAACCAGGGGAGAGGGACGAGTGATGGTGCTGCTGTGAGGAATACAACGATTGGCCATGGTGATGGCCTCCCAGACTGTGCGACCCAAACGGGCTTGCCGAAAGGGACGGTGGCGCAGACATTGGTACCCCCGATGGGATGTAGTGCGATGCCTGGCTACCGTTCCCAGAGTGGTGTGCCTGCCCCGCAACGTAAGTCATCGAATGTCTCGATTGAGGAATATCAAGCGTGTTCGAGTTACTGTGGTACTGGTGTGATGACCGGTGTGGAATTCCGACAAGATGCCGGCTCGCGCCGACGTACTCGCTGGGCGGTGAGGGCGCGTGATTCTGGCTGGATGATGGAATCGACTGGAGCGACATGGGGTGGTAGAGCTGCAACGATTCCTGGGGAATGGAGGTGCGGCGTGACACGGGATCGAGGATGGTGGAGGCAGGCGTGGTGCGCGTGGCCGGGGGATACGGTGTAGAGGTAGTAGGACCTGATGCTGCTCTATGCGCAGGTGCCAAGATTCTCCGACGTGCCTGGGGGCGTTAAATGAGCAACGAACAAAATAGGGGGTATGCGGGCAGGTGACGCACATTAATCATCCAATTGGAGACCTGGCTCATACTCAAACCGGTGGCATGGCACAGCTGTTTCTTCTCTTCCTCACTAGGGTAGGGATGGTCCGAATGGCGATGCAACCAAGCTTTCAGATAGTCGGTCGTCTCCTTGGGGAGTTTTCCGCGCTTTTTAGTGGGACGATCGACGAGTGTGGACGAAGGGACCGTCTGCGGGGGGCGGGAAGGGGGGGATGACGGGGGCGGGACGGCCGAGGGTGGAGGCGGCTGCGACGGAGAAAGGGGGCTCGATGACGAATTATAGGATGGGTTACTGGAAGGCAATACGAATTCCTGATTAGGAAAGGACCATTCTTCGGATTTGTGTGCGTCAGGAGGGTAGGGCGCTCTTCGATCTTGCTGAGCCGAGATGCGGCTCGCATTCGGGAACATCTGCTGGCCGACGGGGGCGCCAAAGGAAGGGTGGCGCAGGCCGTCTTCGTACTTGAGTGGCGCAGCGAGGGAGGGATGGTCTGGGTTTGAGCTGGGGCGGGGGATCGTGGAGGAGTTGGACCAGTCATCAGAGTCGAGGTAGGGAGGCTGCTGGCGCAGATCAGGGGAGAGGGGAGAGGCAAAAGAAGACATCTGGGAGGAGGAAGCGGGTGCACTCGGAAGGGAAGCCTGGGGATATGCGGAAGATTCTGAGTAATTGTAATTAAGACGGGCTTGGGGTTTCTCTGCGGCGTGATCTTGGGTATCGACGGAAGACGGGAAATGGTATGGTGCGGGATTAGACTGAGTAGTGGGTGCGTGGGACCTGCGGGACGCGGGCTGTGGGTACGGAGAGGACCTGTAGCGGGAATTGGATGCGGAATCAGAGGGGATGCTGGGGAGGGAGGAGCGACGGATGTCGCTGCGGAAGGAGTCCTGGAAGGTGGTGAAGATGGAGGGCAGCTGGACCTTTGGGGTATTGTCGAGGGCGGGGTCGGCGAGCTGCTTGTCGTCGAAGCTCCAGGGCTGGGCGTCGTCGGAGCGGGGCCTGTTATCAGGCTGGGGGGAGGCGGAGGCGGAGGACCGCTTTTTGTCTCGGTGGGAGGGGACGCTGCTGGAGTCGGTGTCAGGAGCGGAGGCGGTGGAGGTGGACATTCGTCGCTGGGAGAAGTCAAGGTCGGGCTCGGGACTGCAATGAGACATTACCAAACGGGATAAAACAAATGGAAGGGGACGGGGTGGATGGAAGGGGACCCACCAGATGGCCGGGGAGCTGTGGTGTGACAAGTCGCTGTCGGGGAAACGGTCGTCGTTTTTTGGATCAGCGCTGGGGGCAAATATAATGAGCGTCACGAACAGAGGACACTCTCGAGAGCAGGAGGAAGAAGCGTGACAGGTCGATCATGATTGATCATGACATATATGACACGCTTACGAAGCCGGAAAGGGGACGCACAAGGTGAACTGGAGGTGGGTGACGGCGAGGGGCTCGACAGGGAGGCGCGAGTGCTGCTCGATCATGTGCGCGGGGACGCGGCGGGTGGAGGGGGGTAGGAGGAGGGCTGGGAGGGGTTTAAGTAGGGAGGAGGAGGGGGGACGGCGGAGGTGGCATCGGGACGGGCTGGATGAAATACGATCGCTGTGCAAGGCACTCAAAGAAACTAATTAGCCCTGGGAAGCTTAACGTTTGCCGGCAACGTTCAGTCGCTTTTTCATCTCACCATGTGCGAGACAATCCCGCGAGACCTTTTCGGTAGCGAATAGCGTCCGTCCAGACAGGTCTTCTCGTGTCTGGCCGTCCGCAGAGCCAGCGTCGAAGCCGCCGCACTGTCACATCAATCAGCACGACCGTCTTCGAGGCTCGGTCCCGTCCCGCCCAGCACCAGTCTCAGCCGCCCGGGCACCCGGCGCGCCTCCCACCTTGGCAGCCCGCGTCCCATCGCAACCGGGATCACCATGATATTATCGCAGGGCACGCCCCATAACGAAATGCCGCTACAAATAGCCATATGAGCACCCGTCCTTGCCAGGCGCCTCGAGGACACCGTTTCAGATGCGCCTACTTTTCAATTTTGCCCGGCCCAGGCACATTACGCGCGCGCGGAGCCCGAATATCCTCGCTCGGCTGCCCGATTTGGCTCCCGGAATCTCACACTGCCCCACCGCACTCGCCTCTCCCCATCAAATGTGCGCCACTCTCGTAACCCCTCCGTCATCGATCTCTCCTTCCGATCCCGTCACCCCCCCGCCACTTATCATTATTATTTATTTATTTACCATATCATATCAAATGATCCAGATCTCCCTCCATTACCAAATCGTCCCAATCACATCAAATCATGTGGGCAGGCATAATCTGTCACCATCGCCCGCTCCCATATCGGTCCCTCCTCCCGCCCGCCTCCCCTTAATCTTCCCCTTTCCCATGATCCCCTGCAGTAGCTGATTAGCCTTTGCCCGTTCCTTCTCCGTCACCTCCACCCCGTCCACCATCCGGATCCGCGGGCACGCCCGCATGACCAGCCCGCGATACGCGAGCCGCCCCACGTACACCTCGTCCGGCAGGTCCCGCCGAAACTTGGCGTCCAGCTCCTCCCACCCACACTCCCCCTTCTCACCCCTGCGCCGCATCCCACTCTGCTCCGATGGTTGCAATGCCCCAGGCACGTCCCGCACCAGCAGCGGCAGATACCACCCGAGTGTGCTCGGGTTCATCCTGTGCCTTTCGGTCAGTCTCGGATCCCTCAATAGACAGCGGCATAAACAAGGAAAGCCCTCTCCCCATTCTGAATGCCGAAACACCGATGGCGTCCTCACCTCAAGTCAACCATTTCCACATCCGGCATCCGCTGAAGAATACGGATCAGCGGTTTCGTCCCCTTTAAGCGAGATCCAATCATCGTCAGCTTTTTTAGTCTTGCGAGTCCCTCCAGCCCAGCCACGTCCTCCAGGAAATTATAATTGAGGTTCAGCACGCGAAGGTTGGGGGTCAGTTTCGCCAGCCCGTGCGGAAGGCTTGTCAGGCGGCACGCCGCTGCCTCCAGATAGACGAGGTTGTAACACGCTTCCTCAATAAAATTCGGTTGGAGCTTGTTGCCTAGTGAACCAGTGTCCCGGTCATTCTCAAGCACTACTCCACAGTTTTCCCAATGCACTCCACATACCTGAGAGATAAAGCCGTTTCACATCCCGGAACTGGCGGCTCGAAAGATGACTGCAAATCACCATCATCAGTCCAATCAGTCAGGCACACAGAATGAAAGATCCCGTCACGTCACGTTATCGCTAAAAGAATTATGCAACTCACAACTCTCGACAGCTCTGATTTCGCATCGACAGGTTTTCCAGTTTCACCAGTCGCTCCCCTTTCAGCAGCCCTGCCAACGCGTTGTTGTCCAGGTAGAGCGTCCTCAGGTTCGAAAAGTGCCCTACATTGAGGCTGTGTAGCCGGTTGTTGCTGGCGCGCAAAATGCGCAGCTTCGTCATACAACCACCGGCATCAAAGCCATCTAACAAATTGCCGTCTTCAATTTATCAAGCACATCAGTCAGGTACGTCTCCGACCACAATTGGCCCTACCTAGGTTTAACACCATTAGTGCAGGAAGACTTGCTGCCAGCGAGGCAACCCTGGTCAATTGATTGTCGCTCAAGTCCAGCATCTCTAGTCGTGGCCTTGCGAGAACGCGCCAGCACATCGTCACTGGGAATTCGGCGGTAGGCGAGGCAACGTACGTACCATCGGAACAAACTCAAGTCCACTTCTTGTATTTGATTACCCTGCACGCTCAGCTTCGTGAGCGCTTCTAGCTTCTCCAGTCCACCCAAGCTCGCGATCCGATTTCCATCGGCTCGGAGTTCTCTCAAGTGTCGCAGGCACTGCAATTCTGATTAATCCCGCATCGATAACGCGGGGCTATCAGCTTCCAAGGCGAGACACCGCATCTCAGCCACTTACGGGTTAGTGAGTCGATGTCGTTATGGCTAATGTCAAGGTTCTCGAGGTTCTGAAGGTGACCAAACGATGTGACGGCTGTCAAGCTTCGGTCGCTCAGGGTCCCAACGTCATCCCGAGTCACTAGGGCACACGTACACGTTCGATGCAACAGAAAGTGTCCGCACGGAGGTGGGGACTCCACTCAACCACGACAGCTGGTTGCAGTTTCTGTCAATTTCACGTCAGTCCGGGCTGCCTCGTCCATGTACTCTACCACCTACAATGTCAGCGAGTCCAATCTTGGCAAAAACTCTTTGAGCCTTGCAACGCTGTCAAGCGATTTCTTGGACAAGTCAATGCTGTTCAGCTCCTCCCAGTGTGGTTCAAATGGCTGCACGTCAGTGATCACCCGCACGAGCTTGTCATGCGCAACCCCAAAGGAACACTCCGTCAGGAAGGTTGCATTATGCCTCCGATCCGGATCGGACTGGTTGCTCCTCGATATTGAGCCGACGCGTTGGGGACTGAGACTCGAGTTTCCGACTGCCAGCTGGCTGCTCGGCCGTCGATTGCCGACGAGTTGCAATCCGTCCACGTCGTGGATCGGAGTGGACGCTCGCGTGGGCGACTCGTCGGACTCAACTGCTCTCCGGACAGGATCCATCAGCCCTGCCCTCGCGAGCCAAACAGAAGCGACGCTTACTCGTGTGCTCAAGATCTTGCATCATCTCCACGATCCGTTTCGATCTTGCCGAAGGGGGGCAGCTGGTGCTTTGCGAAGGCATAGGCTCCACGGAGGACGAAGATGTACTGGTTACGAGGTCGTCCTCGCTCTCGTGTGGTTTGGTATGTAGGCCCCGGATAGGCCCATCGCGCTTTCCGTCGGAAAAGCTGACGGAACGTCGATGCCCTAGTTTTTGCGCTGGCGTACGGTGCTTGTCTCGATTCGGGTCCTTCATCGCAGATACGGGCGTCACGCTCGTGCTCTTGAGCGCCGACCTTGGCGGCATCGGCGTCGCAATCGTGGGCATCCTGCGAGGCGCTATTGGTGTCACCTCAGTGGGTCGGGGCTGTTGGCCGGGGGATCCGTTGGACGATTCGTCATCTGACTCGAACACCGATGGGGGTGGTTGCTGGCCTCCGGCACGCGCCTTCGCGCCGTTATTCTCCTCGGACTGGGATGAGTCTTCTGCTCCATCTTCATCTTCCTCTGAAGGGACAAATTGGACGCAAGCAATAGACGGTCCATCGAATGCGAACGAGGTCAAGTCCACTTCTTCCTGATCGACGGCTTCTTCTTCGTCCCCGTCCTCTATCCGAGTCGCATCCTGCTGAAAGTGCGGTTCTTCCTCGACCTGCTCCGTTTGTTTTGGACGAGCCCCGCTCGCGTTTGCGCCCCCAGAGTCATCCTCTCGCAGGCTCTCAATATCCCTGAATGGATCCTCGCTCTCGGCATCAGTCACGGACGTGTGATCTTTCAAATCATCCACGTCAGCCGGGGGCCGTGTGGACGCTCTCATCCACTTCATGAGATCCTTGTCGTACACCATCTTCCCAACGCGCTGTGGAAGTGACGGAACATCCGATGGCGTAATGTGTGTAATGTGCACAGGCCCTGCATGCTTCACGAACGAGGGTGCACTGCTCGCGGTGATAGTCGTCCCGGATGCTGTGCTTGACGACACGAACCGGTTTAGATCATCATTATTACCTGATCGGATAGATGAAGACGGATATGAGCGGGGTATCTGCATTGAGGGTTGGGGGAGTACATCGATAATGGGCGACGACGTAACCTGGATGCGCGGTATATTGGCAGTGGGCAGTGAGCTGTTGTTCGTCGTCACAGGACGGCTCTCTGCTTGCCATGGCGCTTCAATCGACATGTTGGACATGTCCAGAATAAGGCTGCGCTCACGGTCATCGGAGACAGAGCGGGAGAATTTACGTGGACTAGGGTGGTAATGGCGCGAAGCGGACGAGGGGCGGCGAGGGGAACCCGATTTGGGCGACTTCCGTCGGCTCCGGTCAGAACTTCCGTTCGACCAAATGCTCTGTTGTGATTTTTCGACCACTGATGCGGATAGATCGGCCCTTTCATTTTCTACGCGGGAGTGGCGGGAGGCCTCTGTATCACCTGAAAACACCCGCTTGGAACCTCTGATGTCGTTCTTAATTTGTTGCATGAGGTTTGCTGCTTGTTCTCGGATAGCAAGCGAAGAGTGGCCACTAGGTGCGGCCGTGGAGGATCCTATGACAGAGCCACTTCGCTCGCCGATGACTGGCATTAGCGCAGCACGATTAACTGGAAAATACAGTGAGGTTACATTGCATGCGAGGAGAAAAAGCTTACCATTGGAAGGGATCCGCGCTGGTGTTCTGGGATGCGATTCCACCGGAACGGGTGTTTGCGTCGTCAAACTGGTAGAAATTGTGGAAAAGTCGCGTGCTTGTTTGATCTGTTCCATGAGCGAACGCGACTCGCCGATGTAATCGACTCGTGA
>JBBPKG010000021.1:84536-101668 GCA_038089115.1 Fistulinella cinereoalba | reverse complement strand
CACACCCATCGCTCCCGTCTGCCGTAGCGCGTCCTCAATGAATGCACATTTTGGCCTACATGGTCTCGACTCTCCGAGCCAGACTCGTCTGAGCCTTGCCAACTATACACGTATTCGACGGTATCGCCAAAAAAAAAAAAAAACTGTTTGATCAACCCATCGTGGCTCTATCTCTTCGCGAATTTCAATTCTGCAAAAAGGCTTTCGGAGCACTCATCCCCGAGATCTCGGGATCGGATGAACAAGATGCAGACCTCGACGCCATGGTGGACATGCCAAGCTTTAATTCTATAAGTTGCCCGATAGTCCTCTGGTTGTGGGCTGTTCGCCCGATCTCCCATGTCACATTGCGCAAAGCGCAGAACAAATACCTAGGCTCGATCTTCGAACGTGAGTCGCATTTTGCAGAAATCAGGTATCCATTCCATGCATTTTTACGTGAATACAGCACATTCATAGTCCCTTCTACGCCTATAAATCGTACAAGCAGCGTACGGTTCGCGTAGTTACCTCTATAAACCAAACTGCGTATATATGCGCCCTCCAGTGAATACAACTACTATAGTGTGAATGATACGGTACAACGCGCTTAAGCGACTGGAGCGCGGACATATTTCCTGCGGTATTTGCTATCGACGGACTCGAGGTAGAAGTTGCCAGGCCAGATGTTCTGGATAGAGCCCTCTGGCGTGTAGTTGACAGCGTTATGGTTCTTCTCACGAAGCTGAAGGGTTCAACGTCAGTTTGATGATCAGATGGAACGCGAAGAGGACTTACAGCGAGCGCGTCAACGTATTCCTGGCAGGGAACGACGTTCGTGCTCTCCAACCGCTTGATGAGATCCATCTTTTCCCGGATCTCCGACGTATCACCCTTGACCTGGAGGGTGAAGAAGCTCGATGCACAGCCGCTTCCAAAACCAAACATGCTGAAACGCTTGCCCTTGAGCTGAGCTGGCTCTACGGAAGAAAGGAGCGAAGCAAGACAGCCATATAGGGAGGCGGTGTACATGTTGCCCAGTCGTTTCGAGCAGCGCATGGTTGGCTCGACCTTTTTGTTGTAAGTCGCCTTAGATGCAGCGATGAAAGTCTTCTCGAGGTTCTTGTCAGTGAGGGTCGCTTTATATGAGGTGGAGAGGATGGTATCAGGGGAAGGAATATTGGCGAACTGTGGTGCGGAGGGGGAGTTGACGAAGTCATTGTAGTACATGCGGCCGACAGCTTTTTGGACTTGTTTGCCGTAAGGTGCGTGGAATACAGCGTAGTCCACATCATCGAGGGAGAAGCCTGCTTCGGCTTTGCCATTCGAGCCGTTTGCGTGGCCGTTTGCGTGGCCGTTCGCATGCTGAAGCTTCTTCACCCGGGCGGTCTTCTCCCGGAAACGTGCGTAAGAAGCATCGAATGCAGAGATGTAAGTGGTGACAGAAACAGGACCGTCAACCTCTGGATACTCCGAATCCAGTTTTGGCTTGTAGAAGTCATAAGTGTTCGTCATGTGGTTTCCGTGGATGGCTGGAATGACAAATAATCAGAACGGTGGGCCTGCCAAGTAGATCAACAACTTACGTTCGACGATAACAGGAGCATTGGGGCCAATAAGCATAGCACAAGCGCCAGCACCACCCGCAGGACGTGCAGCGCCCTCGGCATAGATTGCAATGTCGCCCGCGACGACAATAGCATTACGGCCGTCCCAGGATGTTGACTCGATCCAGTTGACAGCGTTGAAGAGAGCGGCGGTCGAGCCGTAGCAAGCGTTTTTCGAGTCGATACCCTCGATATCGAAGTTGCCAGACTCAGCAAACAGGTCCATGAGGGTAGTTTTGACGGATTTGGATTTGTCGATGATGGTCTCAGTGCCGACATCGAGACGGCCAATAGACTTGGGGTCGATATCATACTTTTCGAGAAGGCCGCTGACGGCTGTTGTACCAGACACGTTAACGGGGTGCCTGACATGTATGGGTGAGACGCACCATTCAGGGCAAAGGAGTTGATGTCCTCGCGGTCATCGCAGCAGGCCATATACTCCTGTCCAAGGCCGATGGTGTACTTTCCGGCCGGGACGTTGTCAAAGACTTCGAGGTCGGCTTCGGAAATGCACTAACACGCGCCAAATGAGCGAGCAACGAGCAATGGCGTGAAGAGCACCAACCCTGCGGGGGAAGTAGACCTCCATGGCAAGGATACCGACATCTCTGGGGCGGGGGAGGTCGTAGAGTTCGACAGCGGCGGAGGGTGCGGAAGATTCGATGGCCATGGTGGGAGATGGTAGGGATGAGACTGAGGAGTCCAGGCGGCCGGGAGATGGAGGGGTTATATAGGTGCAGATGAAGGATAAGTCGATTTACATAACCGGTATGGTACGATATCCGGGCGTGGCGTGTTTCACCTGGTCAACAGCAGAGTAAAATTGTACCGACAACCTGCCTCTTTCGGCCAACTTACCATCGAATGTTGACATGCCCGAGAGCCGTGCCAGAATACCAGTGAGACATTGGCCCTGCAGGAAATGTGCCCGGCCATTGTCGCGTGCCCAACGGCAGTCACGTTCCACTCCAACGTTCTTCTGCACAGATCTGGCACAAACTCTAAATTCGTCACCGGGCATGGGTTTGATATCCCCGGATCGCAAGCTGCACAAATCCCCTGTTCCCTCAACACCACCGCTGTATCTTTGTCGCATCAATTCTCCTGTCGTTGCTGATCTCAACACAGACACATTTGATCTTTGCATCATAACAGCCCTAGCAGGTGTGAAAACCGGCCGTTCCATATCAGCTCCGAAGTACTGTCGCCCGTCAGATGACAAAAGGACCTTGGCTGGAAGTCGTAAATACGCCCACCTTCGGCTCGCTTGCACAGCGGTGGCCTGCAGCTGCATATCCTGATGCGTAATTATTACAATCATCCAAGTGCTTCTCTCCCTGTGGAGACCTCGCGCATTGTAACCGCTAATCCCATCACCGCCAACGACTCCATTTAGCAGTATTTCCCAGCGGCCGCACGGGAGATGGATCCACTTTTGGCCGCCGTTGACCTCATTGCACCGTAGCCTCCGGTCGCTACCCCCGAAACCCCTGGCCCATTCTCAACACGGCATTCCCTCGACAAGGGCAAGGCTATTTCCATCAACGCCGACATAATATCATTTACGTTGGCCTCCTTTATCTCTCGGAACGCTAATCGGTTTCCGTCCACTTCGGGCGGCCAAGGTACTCTCTGCGCTGCTCTTGGCGGTCACAGTCACAGTCCCCATACCGCCCTCCCGCCCGAACGGCTGGTATTCTCACTTTCATATCCTCATCTCGCAGCCGAACAAAGGCCAAGCTTCCATGGTCCCGAGGGTACTAGGACATGGGCCGCCATTGATAATAAAAAGAAGGATCGCTAAACCTAAATTTAGCTCAATCGTTCGCCATCTTAAAGTGCGCGTTTTCTCGCGAACTTCAAGAAATGACAACCATCCCGTTGAACCTGTGAGCTCTGTCCTCTAGAGTCGACGAATGTCCGAGGTACAACTGCAGGCCATTTGTGAATGGCCGGGTTTTAGGGAACCACGGAGCAGGACCCATATCTCTCGGACCCGTTGGAACATCTATGCGATATTTCAGAAATAATGACGATTCCAGGAGCGATTGATGGCTCACCTGGCAACGGAAGGCGCCCTGCCTCTGTGAATAGGTATACATCGCCGCTAACCAACTTCAACTCTTTCCATCTGACAATCACGTCAGTCGATATGGGTTTGATCTGTTACCACTGGCTAGTGAAACATTCAAAGAGGAGCTGTACATCAGAGGTTACTTGAAGAGGCCCGCTAGGCGACCATCCGGCGACATCCCGCGGGAATCAAGAATAGCTTGCATGCTTGCGGGCTGCGGGGTGTTTGCGGGGGTCCAGAGATGCAAAGTTATGGATTATCTCAGGGTGGGTGCAGTGACCGACTCTGTGGCCCAGTATAGGCAGCAGCACACGGCTGATATTGATCTCAAAGGGCATAGCCGAGACCCCTGGTGGCCGTGATACACGGTTTCCCAAGAAGCGCCATTCAATTTCGATTTCGGTTGATTGCGTGACCCTTCAGACCCTAAGCACCTGTCGATGCCTCCAGCCTCCTGGGGTGGACACAACCACAACGGCATCCGAGGTGTTCGATCTACACGAGTTTTCGTACATTGCCGCATTCACGACACCGCTTTCCTCACCTTCAATTGTCTTTGGTGCCGAAGCGCTTGAGAAAGGGGTTGGCCTAGGCGACAGTAGACACGCTGCATGCCACGATGCATGAGTGGAGTTGGGCTAGCGCAGCATGTCACCAGCGACGTCCTTATACAGGCGCACCACAGCAAAATAGAACCAACTAATTTTTAGGATGTATATCACTTCTTGCAGGCGTCATTGATATAGCGCTTGACCAATCAGAACTTCATGATTTGATACGATTAAAGTGGCCCTCCTCCTCAAGTATCTCATATCGGAACGAGTATCAAAGAGATAAGTCGCCTCGCGATCCAAAACTGTGGAGCATCGTGGGCAACGCGTGTCATGATGGATAACAATGATGGAGGGTGATTACGAGCAATCGACTTGGGACCTAGAGTCCGTTGTTTGGTTGTTCCTTTCAAGCCAAATAAACGTACAAACGCCCCAGGCTCTACTATTGCCCCTATATGATGGCCACTATCCAGCCGCAAGGAGCCTTCCAAACCAAAGTAAAGCGGCCCACCTACGACGAGGCTTGCAGACATAGAAATATATTTTCCGTTGCCTCATGTTTATCAAGTGGATGTTGGCTCAACGCGGGGCATGCCATGTGCACAACTGACCTGGGCCTCATGTAACATTGATGTTCATGCCTATGTGGTGGTTATATCTACATCGGAGGCGCAATCAATCAAGCACTCACTGATCTCTATTTCCTCCCTATGTCTCAGGTTATCGTTGATATGTCAGCTCTGACCCTCGAAGTTTCGCCCTATCGTTCTCCCTTTGACGACAGAGACGCCGACCTCACTCTCCACGCCGCAGATGGCACGCGCTTTGCCGTCCACAAGTTATTGTTGACTATGTCTTCGCCCTTACTGAAGCGCTGTCTGAAGCTGGGGTCCTCTTCGCCGTCTCCCGCCTTTGAGGGGCTATCCCTGAGGCAAGAAGGAGGGCATGACACCATCGATCTTGTCGAGGATGGACAGACGACGGAGAGAGTCCTGCAGTACTGTTATCCCTTCCCCAACCCTACCCTCGAGAATCTTGATGACATCCAGGGCGTGTTGGAGATGATGAGGAAGTTCGGGATGACGGGTATCATGAACAGAGTGCGAGGTCTCTTGATCCAGCCGGCCTACCTGGAACAAGAACCGCTGCGCGTCTTCGCTATCGCGTACCGCTTCGGATTCGAAGCCGAGACGCGGCTAGCCGCCCGGTACACGCTCCACTCGCCCATATTCGGACCGTACGTCAAGGAGCTGGAGCACATCCCCGCGTCGGTGTATCACAAACTGCTCCAGTACCACCGCAAGTGCAGCGTCGCAGCATGTTCGCTCACGTCCGACTTTTCGTGGTTCCCTGGATTTGCTTCACGCTGGGTGTGGTTCCAGTGCGACGATTGTGTCCACCACGTGCTATCGTGGCCGCTCGCGGACGGAAAGATATACGAGGTGAACACGTGGTTCATAGAGTATATGGAACGGACGCGGGAGGCACTTCGGGAGCGGCCGTACGCCAAGGTAGTGACTGATCCGCTGCTGATCGTCGAGGCGCTGGAAACCGCCGGTGCGTGCCATACGTGTCGGTCGGCGGCCTATCTGGATCTCAGCACGTTCGTCAACGACCACTTCACGGCGGAGGTAGAGAAGGCAACCGAAGGGGTACGTGCTCTTTTAGCACTCTTGTCTTCCGCCTCTGTTGTCTCAGATAACCCAACCTTGTCTTAGGTGGAGCTTGATATACCCTTCTAGAGGCATTGGGTACAATGGAATCGGGACACGTGTTAAAAACCCATCGTGTATCACCTACCTGTATCATAAGTTCGCAGATCTCGGGATGTATCGATGACCTTTCGCCTCCAAATCCTCCGAGTCAGGGCTGTTCTCCGAGCTATGAACGTTTGAACATAGATCTGAGACAAAGGCGTAAACTCTGAGCAATATAACGAGAAACCTGACACCAACCATCCTATTTCTATTTCTCAACACACTTGCCGAGCAGTAGAGAGCTGTTGAAGTCAACTTTGAGTCCTGCTCCACGTGGTGGCGCTGTGTCAACCCGACACATTCCAAATCTAGTAAGAGCCTCTTCGTCATCGTCATCGTTGACTCGTCCATGTTTTCGTCCATCTCTGCGCGTCGCAGCTGGCTAATTATCCCCAGCACTGCCCGTTTTTTATCTACCCTTTCGAACTGTCCCCGTTCTTCACAGTTTCCTCGCCAGCTCAGACTC
Organism: Fistulinella cinereoalba; assembly: GCA_038089115.1. Classification (NCBI taxonomy): domain Eukaryota; kingdom Fungi; phylum Basidiomycota; class Agaricomycetes; order Boletales; family Boletaceae; genus Fistulinella; species Fistulinella cinereoalba. Next base: position 95,228 of record JBBPKG010000021.1, on the reverse strand, counting down.
ACACCATCTCCTGTTTTGCGCAGGCATGTCGCGGCGACACGCTGCCTACAATATACACGCTCCCCCATCCTCAAATCGCAGAACACAGAGCCAAAAAACCAGACCGAATTAAACACCGAGTTGCGCGAACGGCCCACGCTTCGCGAAAACATCTACACTATCCCTAACTTCCTGACCGCCTCCCGTATCCTCGCCTGTCCCGTCCTCGGATGGTCCATCTTCCACGACGACTTTTATCTCGCGACCGGCTTGCTTGTCTATGCTGGACTCTCAGATCTCGTGAGTCGCACTGCGTTTCCGTGGGTGTCGTGTTAGCCGTTTGAGCGGGCGTGCCTGATGACCCGGACACGTTCGAGCTTTCGGACATCGTTGGTGGATATTGACGATGACGCGTGAATTCAAAGGTCGACGGATATCTGGCAAGGCGGTTCAACATGCACTCTGTTCTCGGCACTATTCTCGACCCCGCTGCTGACAAGGCACTCATGACCACACTCACTGTGACGCTCGCTGTGAAAGGCATGCTTCCTCGTATGTACTTCTGAACTCCCCCGTCCGTCTTTATGTCATTTTTTTCTTTTCGTACAAAACCAGTGTGGTTAGCGACGACCATCATTGGGCGTGACGTACTCTTGAGCCTCTCTGCATTCTATATCCGTTACACCTCCTTACCCCACCCAGTAAGCCCGTATCTTTACGAACGAGGGACAGACTATGGACTCGGTGAATAGAAAACCTGGCGACGCTACTGGGATTTTTCGATCCCCTCTGCCGAAGTGCGCCCGACAACCATCAGCAAAGTATGCACGTTTCTGCTTGGGTATATCGCCATGCGCTGACCTGGCTTTTTTCATGTATCTATAGTACAACACCGCTGCGCAGCTTGCGTTGATGTTTGGCACGACCATCGCCCCCATCAGCCCTTCGTTTCTTGGCACATATCTCCCTGAAATGCAGTGCGCATGTTATCCGGCCTCTTGTACATGCTCTGATGCATCTTCGCACAGGGCCCTGGTTGCCGTGACCACTATCTGGAGTGGCTTCTCATACGTGTTCTCAAAGGATGCAGTCCGAGTTGTCTCGGAAACGCGCAAGCCCCCGCCATCGTAGTTGAAAGCCGTCGCATCTGACTCGATACTGAGATGATGATAATACACACTACAAATTATTACGCAAATACAGACAACAGTCTAAAAAAAAAACAAAGGTCCAAAAAAAAACGATGATACAAATGCTTCATGCGTGCTGGATTGCTCTACGCCGACGGACGTCTTGGAGGGCGTCGGCAATGGCTTGCTTATTGGCGCATGCTTCTCGCCAAGCATCACTTGCGGCCCTGTGTCGAGTTGAGAAGCTTGCGTGCACCGTGATACGACGGACGTACCTTGTGCGACGTATAAATACAATACACCAAGCAGCACTCTTGAGGGTCCGACGCTGGTTCGTGACGAGTGGTGGAGAAGGCTTGGGATAACCTATTCGTGAGATGCAAGCCAAGATTCGCTTGTCACTAGTCGCAAGTGTAGCTAATCAGGGGCGACGAGGAAACACGGAGCCACCATACCTTGCTTCAAAGCTAGCCAAGAGCACGAGCAGGTACTGCTTCTGATAGCTCAGGTCATCCCGCAGGGTCGACTCTCGGGTGAACTTGGCCTTCAAGTAGCGAATCTGGACTATCAGCCCTTTGCACTCTTGTTTGTGTTGTGCTTTGACCTCGTCCAGCTGGCCCTCGTCAGCGCTAGAAAAGGGGCGTCGTGTTACTTGCCGAAAAGGCGACGGACCTCTGGGCACGTACGTGGGACAGACATGTTGCTGCAGCCGCTTCGTCCTCGTTTTCTGATGCTCCAGCTGATCGGTGAGGAGACGAATCTCAGTCTGTGCCTGCTTCCTGGCGCGCTCCGCCTTGGCAACCTCCTCCCGCTGTTTCTCCTGCCCCTTTTCCTTTTCTGCACGGAGTGCCTTGAGATCGCGACCGAAGATCTCCGCGTCTTTTCGGACACGTTTCAGCTCCGCCTCGAGCACCGCAATCGTCCTCGTGATGTCTGTCTTTTCCAGCGCCATGCGATTCTTTTCTTGCTCAGTCCGCTGGAGCTCTTCGGCTTGGTTGGAGAGTGCTTGCCGGAGGTCGTCAATCTCGGCGAGATGAATGTCCAATTGTTGACGTCGGTTTTCATGCGATTTCTGGGACGCTGCATACTCGTTTCGGAGTTTGTGGGCCCGCTGTCAATGTCGAGCATCAGTCTGGCGGCATGACATGTGTCAACGTCAGTCTACCTCGGAGACTTTAGTATATTGTTGTTGAAGGTCTTTGTGGTCCCGTGCAAGAAGGGAGCGCTCCTGTCGCAGCTGCTCAATGGTCGACCCATTTTCGCGCACTTTGGCCTCCAGGAGGCGTGCTTTCTGCGTGGCGTTCGTGTTCACTGTCTCGAAAGTTTAGTCAGGGTGTCCCATAAAAGCCCAGCCCACCCACCTCGAAGCTCGGTCTCCAGATCATGCGTGTCCTGCTTGGCTTTCAGCAATTGATCTCTGACGTCTTCCATATCCTAGGTATCATGTCAGTCGACTGAACCAAATAGATTCATTACTCGTCGTTACCGTCTCTGTGCGCTGCAGCTGTCGAGCAACCTCTCCGACCTCACGCTGCAGACGATGCTGTTCCGTAGACATCTTTCGCAAACGCATCCGTTCGGCCTGCAGTTCTGCTTCCAGATCAGCGATGACCGCTTTGGCCTTGTCCGCCTCCTGCCAGCGCGTCAGCCCACGCATACATGGATCGAAAGCAACGACAGATACCTCCTGCGTGTCCACCCTGGACCTGCGGCTCTCCCGCTCCGCCTCGACCGCTTTCCTCGCCTCCTGCTTCGCGCTGCGCGCCTCTGCGTTCATGCGGGCCGCCGCGTCCTGAAGGACGGCTTTCTCACCCAACAACTGGCGCTTCTCGTCCTCCCACTGCTTCTTCATCGTATCCAGCTGAGCATGCACGTTCTGGAGCTCCACACGGAGCCCCTCGCTCGTCTTGATCAGGGGCGTGGGCGGATCGGCCAGGAGATCGCCCGCAGACATGTCCAAGGAGAGCACACTATCCGCAAGCGTCAGCACGGCCGTCTCAAGAGGGGACATCCTTACCTCTCGTCTGCGTCATAGGCCTTGTGCAGCCTCGCAGGGTCGATCTTGGCACAGCACTTCTGGCACCGCAGCCGTTCGAGCCGACGGAGGCGCCTCTCCTCCCGCCGCTGCAACCTCGCGTTCTCGTTCTCGAGGGACAGGATCGTTGCTCGTGCGTCCTCGAGGTGCCGCGTGAGCTCAACGGCACCGAGACCTGCCTCCTGCAGTTCGTCCAGCTTCTGGTCGATGCTCTCGTTCGCGCGGTCGAGTTCTGTCTGCAGGCGCGCGATCTCGGTCAATAGAGGCGAGGCGGTCGGGTCGCCCGCCGTCGTCGCGTTCAGCCACGAAAGCTACCGCCAACACGTCAGCACCGAGTGGGAACATGACAAGCGACGGCGTACATCTTTGAGCGGTGCACCAGGCGTCTTGGGCGCCCTGAGGCTCATGGAGAGAACATGCCGGTGGATCGGCGAAATCCCGCTCGTGTTGATGACTCGGTGCGGGGTCGTCGTCTCCGCTTGGCTGGTCTTTAAGGCCCTCACGCGCTCTGCCAAGTCTTCCTTTTCGCGTTCCAAAGCCTCGATGCGCGCATCCTTGGCCCTGTCGATCGCACGCCGCGCGGGGGACTGCTGGAGCAGCGCGCCCAGCCGCGCGATCTCCCTGTGCGCCTCGTCCAGCTCTGCCTCGAGCGCCTCTTCGGCGTCGTGGTGGCTCGGGACGCTGACCGCCGCCGCGTCGCGTCGCTCTAGATCGCGCTCTGCCGCGGCCAGTTTGCCTCGCAGCTCTGCGACGTGCACCTCGTCCGAGTGCATCTTCTCCTCGGCGGCCTCGAGCGCAGCCTCCATCTGCCGCGCGAGCTCCGCTGCGCGCTCGGCCTCCTTCTCGAGTCTTTCCATCCGTGCGTGAGTGTGCTCCTCCTCGACCTCGTACTGGTCCACACGGTCCTGGGCGCGCATGAGTTGCGTCTGGAGTTCCTCGGCACGCGCTGCCGCGCCGTCCTCCAGCTCGCCGATGTGCGCCTTGAGCGACCGTATCTCTTCGGCGGTCTCCTTGTCCCCCTGCGCCGCGCACCGCTCGAGCTCTGCAAGCTCGTCCGACTTGATCTGCAGCGCACCCTCAAGGCGGTCGAGTTCGGCATCCCGCTCCACGAGCTCGTGCTGCAACTCGGACACCCTCGCGCTCGCCTGGATCACCTCGGTGCCCATCTCGTTGAGCTGGGTTTCAAAGTCTTCTTCGGCGAGCTTGTGGGAGAGCTTCTCTTCCTTGAGCTCCCTTTCGAGCGCGTCGATCTTGCGATGGAGCGCGACGGTCTCCTCCTCGAGGTCGTTGATGTGGGTCGTCGCTGATCGCAGGTCGCTGCTGAGCGCACTAACCTTGGCGTTGGCTTCTTTGAGAGCACCGCCGAGCTCCTTGCCGCTCTCTAGAGCGCTTTCTGCTTCGGCGGCACGCTCGAGTGCGAGATCGCGTTCCGTTTGTAGCTCATCCTGGATCTTGTCAGCCTCACGTTTCGCTTTGCTCATTTCTTCGGCCACACGAGCATGCTTGTCATCAGCTTCTTCGACCCTTTGCTCCAATTCAGCCACAATCTCGGAGACACCCTTCTCTACCTCTGCCATCCGCTCCCGCCAACGCTCTTTATCTCTCGCTCGCTCGCCCCTTTCCTTCTCCAGCTCCCTGGCCACCTCGTCTTTGCCCTGCATCACCTGCTCCAGGTCGTCGGTCATCTTCTGGACGAGCGTCTCCAGTTCCAGCTTCTCCTCCGCCCACCCCTCCGCCCCAGATTCCTCCTCCACATCACCCAACGCGCTCACCGCACTCATCCGTCTTGCGCGCCCACCCTCAAGGCTCGGACGCGGCCCCTGCTTGACCTCTTCATACACCCGCAACCGTGCAATGAGGTCCATGTTTTCTTCCTGCAGACGACGGTTGAGCCCGTGTAGGTACGAGTTTAGTTTCTGGGCATCGAAGCGGCCCATCTTGCCGCGCTCGCCGAGGCCGAGAGCGGGATCGTACGAGGTGTTGGCGCGGACGTGCGTGACGAGGTCTTGTGAGGACGTGGTCGAGATCACGGAGGCGCGTTCGGCCGCGTCGTCGGTCAGCGCGCCATCGCCCGTCTCGGATGCATACTCGTCAGGCAGCTGCGTTTGCGCGAGGGGGTGCGATAGGCGGCCCCGCCTGGGTCTTGGGGTTATGCCCGCAAAGGCCTTGGGCATCGCCGGACCAGGAGTTGCCTCCCCGTCCTCTGCTTCTTCGTTTGTGACTGGGAGTTCGCTGAGACGACGGCGGGGGTGGGGTGTGGGTGCAAATCTCATGCGGGGACGAGCCGTGGAGTTGATGACAGAGAGGAGGAATGATCGTCGGCGTGTGTGGGGTGTGATCGGTTCCTCGTCCATCTCGGTGTCCTCCTGGGTGTTCAGCTCTTGCGGGGGCGGAGGGACATTGAAGCGAGGGCGAGGACGTGGCGCTATTGCGGGTGTAGGGGTGAACACGGCTGATGGAGCTGGAGAGGAAAATGCAGTAGACGGGGCCAATGGGGAGCGAGTAGGTTGGATAGTGCGATCCATAGGATAGCTTGGATCGGAGGATGCTGATGAAAACGTAGGCTCCCGATCGGATGTGCGGCCATCGTCCATGTTGGAAGCGCGCTCGGGTTCGCTGTCAGGTTCATCGTTGGCATGAGAGGATGCGTCGTGGTATTCGTCGCCTGCTCGCGAGATATCCCCGTCAGGGGGTTGTATGACTAGGCTGGGTAGGGAGGCGACGGCGGGAGAGGCACTTGCAGATCGAGGAAGGGGAATGTGGAGGCCTGGGATGGGCGACTCTGGGTCTCTGGGAAGTTGGATGGAGCGATTGCTCTTTGGTGTGGAATTGGGTGGAGAGGATGCGGAAGACTCTGACGTTGACCGGGAGAGGGAGGGCGTCCGGGTGCGAGCAGGAGGGCGGCGCAGAGCGACATTGCGAAACTTGCTGATGGGGGAGGGCTAGAGAGGTCTCAGTCATGAGCGAGGAGAGGAACAAGAGGCGCACGTGGGGTTCGGAGCGCAAAGATACAGAGTAGTCGTAGATGTTCTTTTTTGGCGTGGGCTGCGGCGGAGGCAGCTCGGGCGAGAGAGGAGAGCTGGCACGACTGACAGACTCGAGCGCATCCACGAGAGACATATCCTCGGCCTCGTCGCTCTCGGGGGGTGGCAGGTATGCCTCTGGGACGCTGTTGGAGCTCCTTTCCGGGGGGTCATCCTGGTCTGTGCTCGTGCTCCCCTCCGAGTCGTGGGGCAGGGACGCGATCGCGCTCACGTCAAAGCTGTCCGGGGCGACCTGGGCTGGGGACTTTGAGGCAAAGGACCTGGCAGAGGCGGAGCGGGATGCGATGGAGGTTGCGAAGCGGAGTGTGCTGGACGTGCTCGACTGGAGGCGGACGGTCGCGTTGTGGGACGAGGCCGGGGTGGAGTGGACCGGGGCGAGGTCGTCGTCGGTGCCGGTGCCAGTGCCCTGGTCGTCGTCGGTGTCGGGGAGGGCCGAGTGTTCGAATCCCGGCAGCGATGGCAACGACGGCGGCTCTCTCTCGTCCTCAATCCGCCGCCAGATTCGCGACGGCGTCTCGTACAGCGCCATTCCTCACCGATAATGGCGACCAGCACCAACACCGACTCACGCGGTCCGTTGCGTTTCATCACGTGATCGCGTTTAACCAACTGTGCTACAAAGAAAAACTCTACACTGGTCCATACATAACTTCCTCGGGGATACAGCCATACGATACATTGGGGAAAGGGTATGTGGCAGTTCGAATCAATCGACTGGCTTAATAAGGTTTGATTTCAAGGCAAACCTGGGCAAGTAGGCTCAGGAGGCACACAGACTTCGCATGAGAGCACATACTTCAGATATAATCTCGCTTATTGGAACGGCAAGCTCCTTCGCATACTGCACCATCTTCCTCGGCACCCGGTCCCGGCAGTTCGGGCAGCTACCGGCCTTCCTCACCATACTCTCAATCCACTCCGCGTCCATCAACGTTTCTGCGCAGGGGCGTACTCGAAGCACCTCGATGACGCTGTCTTGGTAATTCTTAAGCGACAGGCGTGGCACGCCACTCTTCCTGCAGAACTTGCAGTCGAGCGGCGGTAGCGGGAATAACGACCAGAGCCGAACAAGCTGGGACATGGCTTTCCCGCAGCTCGCATGGTACTTGACCAAGCGCTGGTAATCTGAACCAGATATGAAGTCTAGCTCAGCAACGTAGGCAGGCTCCCAGATTGCAAAACGCAGCATGTACCGCGCAGCCATGTTTGTCTCCAACTCTGCCCTATACCGACATGCGATGGCAAATACGCGCATCGGTTCCTGTTCAAGGAACTCGGGAGCGGTTATTAACTTGACAATGAACTTGCCGACGGACTTCATATCGTACTTGTCAGCGGCGTCGAGAACCAGCATGACGATGTCTAGGTTTGCCAAGACAGGTGGTTCGGAGTCATATACGGGGGAACAGAAACCGAGTAGCTTCCGCAGGACGAGACTGCTTTCGGCTACAGGTATAACGGGTAGGCCGTACTTTGTCTGATCGGCTGTCTTGTCGAGCGGGCCGGGTTGTGGCAAGGCAAACATGTTGGCAAAGAAAGGGGACGCCAGCGACAGGAGGAGCTTATAGAAGCGAAAGTCGACATTATCAGAGGTTCGGAGAATTACGTCCGCATTGGCCCGATTGAATGGAGCATCGGCGTCAACAGGCATCTGTTGCTGGTACTCGGCGGGTGCTGGAGATTCGGATTCCGTATCTTGCGAGGAACAAAGGAGGGACATGATGGGAGACAAAAAGAAAGGCCGACAGTGGGACACATTGGCTGACGATACCGAACAGGGGAAACAGTGCCTTGGTCACGGTCGCTGAACGGCGCTGACAGACAAGGCAACCGATTGATTACCCGGTCACCGGATGCTATAAACACCATCCCATCGCACCACTACTTTGTGTCTACGATCGTGGTACCCTCCTCTCGCAACCATGCGGCCCTAGACGTGTCATACCACCGCGTTGCGCACGGTTACAAACACTCATTCAGTATCGGCCCACGACTGCGACAAGTGCTGTCAAGTGCCTGGGGCTGAAGACTGGAGTCTACGACTTTCCCCAGGCTGTCGACCCATCATCGGAATGTATCCCCAAGATACCAGGATCCAGCCTCACAACGATATCCCAAGTGGGACCTACATGAAACATCCGACATGAGAATGTTGAACGGCGCAAAGGGGGGTTAGTACTCACGTCCGCCACTGCTTCGTTGACCGCCTCGGCAAATCTCTGCACAAAGTCCGACATATACGGTTGCGATCTCCGCTGACAGAACGTGCAACTACCCGCCCTCTGCAGTGCCTTGCGCACATTTTGGTGCACGGCAGCGGCGCAGGGTGTCTCTTGCAATATCGCCAGCGTTTCATCCATGTACTCCGCCCACCAATCCCGCGCATACGTCCCGTGCATCAAAAAGCGGGCGTCTGGCCGCTGCGTGCACAGACAGCAATCCGTCCACCACTTGAAGAAGCCATAGCTCTCTTTCGGCTGCAGCCAGGCAAGATTGTTCCCCAGCGCCAATACAGCGTTTGCGCACTTCTTCCGGAAGGCCGCAAGGCTACGGAGGTCGTCTTGATTGATGAGTCTCGAAGCCTGTGAATTCCGAGGCGGAAGAGGCTGGCGTAATCCGCAGATTGCTGCAGCCCTTGCCTCTGGCTCGTAGCGGAAGCGGCATGCGATGGCAAATACGTGCAGCGAATCCTTTTCCAGAGTCGATGGCTCTAGCAACCTTCTTCGAACCCTTTGCTCCACCTCATCCATGCCATATTTAATGGCCGCCTCCAAAACCCCCTCCACGTCTATCACCTTTTCGAGCCGAGGGTCGTCAACCGGAGCAGGATAGCAGAATCTGAGAAGCAGATCCAATGTGCGACTGTCTTCAGTAACTGGAATGACTTCGAGACCGTGGTACAGCTCTTCGTGAGGACTGCGCACTTGCGGCCGAGGGAGGTCGAACATTGAGTCAAAGAATGGCGATGCAAAGGCAAGCAGACAACGATATACCCAGAAATAAACGTCATCCGACGAACGCAGAATGATATCTGCTTTTTTTGAGTTGAATGGGGCTGCAGCGTCTCTACGCATAGTGTGTTGGGTCGAGGATGGGTCAGTGGTATGTGAATGCGTTCCTTTGAGCCCTCTGCCCGAGGTTTTATGTGCATCATTCAGCAAAGCTAAATATAATCACATTACAGTATGCAACTTGGTCTCCTCGGAACGCCACAGCTTGTCAGCATCTTTGCGTGCGATTAGCGTGCGACTCGGCCTCCGTCGATGAGATCCTCGGGCTCGGGGACAATCAAGCTATCCCGAGTTTAAAGTATATAAAAAAGGCATGCCTGGCCGCAGGGGATAGGTGCCGAGCCTTCTGGAGCGACATCAGTGGATGTTGGCTTTCCCAAGCCCTGAAATCGCGTGCGACTCCAGCTTAGGTTACTCTTCGGGCGGTAACGGGGCTCCAGGGGTGTCCAACAAACCTTCCGACTAATACCCCTGACTTAATTCTCAGTTGATAGCGATGATAGTATATGCTTGACGTGGGTTTGGTAAGCTCAGTGGTCTCCAAGCCATCAACGTTCCTGACGAGACATTTCACTTTTAGGGGGACGGTCTTAGGGTGGGCGAGAGAGGCTTCCCGAGGTTTCGCTGGGTTGCCTTTCGCAACGATCACAACGTGGCTTACTAAACCCGGAAATTTTACAGCGTTGCCCCCGCAACGCGGGCAGCCTATACGACAACCATACTGTCTTCCGTTGCAGAGTCTAATCAGAGGCTATCTTTTTTTTAATTTCAGGCCAGCCATCTTCGTATTTCGTGACCGCATCTTGTCCTTGTTCCACACAGGCCCGCCAGTGAAGTGGGCCGCCGTGCGCGGCCGCCCATCGCCGCAGGGGTCTCGTACGCTGTCGAGTTGTTTGTTTGTTTACCACACTCTCACCATATCATGACGCACACAGCTCGTTAAAGGCGCGCACGTCTCCATATGTCCATTTTTAGAGACAGCACTCCCAACGCTGCGAAAAAACAAACGATGTGATGCCAAGTCGTTGGCGATATACCCAGGGCCCGAGTGTAGATACCTTTTCACCGAAGAGCCAATGGCAAGACTGTGGGCGAGTGGACGCGCTATCACTGACGCGCGAGCAACTATTCCCACTGGGCCGGGAGAAGCCTCCCCCGCAATTTCATGGATTGCCCCGGGGTGTAACTTCGAACAACGATGGCTTCCGATCATAACGGCGACCATGGGCGGTGCGAAACGGCCGACCGAATCCCTTTCGGCCGTTTGACAGGATTCATATACGCTGGTTCCTGGGAAAAGGTATTGTCATCATGCTCGAACTGTGAACGACGGGTGGCCGAGCATGCGGGCGCCTCGTGGGGGCCTTCTTTCTTCCTGTCGGCCGTCGAGCATGAGGATCACGTTGGCGCCATCCAGCCACATCGAAATCGCAGCGCCCCAGATGACTCTGATCCATCAGAAAGATAGTTGATGGTGGCACTATTCACACTAT
>JBBPKG010000021.1:58991-84438 GCA_038089115.1 Fistulinella cinereoalba | reverse complement strand
TATCATGGCCCCTTTCATCACCGAGGACTTGGAGCACTTCATACCGCTGTAGTCCATTTGGAACTCACGATTCCATTGATTGAGCACTAATCGAGGCATGAAGGTGACATGCCACTTCAACAGTGATGGCTGGATCAGTCGACGGTACTCACCTTTCGAGTTAACTGACAGTTGGCAGGTTACTAGTTTTTTCACATGAGCGCATGAAACTACCGCAGTCGAGGTCGAGGTTCTTGTTTCATATCGCGTCGATATAAGTACAAAATTTTCGGGTGGACTATTAGGGACATGGATCATGAGACTGAGATCTATGCAATGCAATGTGATTATCTTATCCTATATACGGAGTGAAATAGGCTAGATGATGTTAAGAATAAGGTGGGCAAGTACTCAAAACTTCGAAACAGGTCACATGCCAAAGATAGAGTAATAGACTTGCATAGAGATAAGCAGGAACTTCAAAGTGATCAAGGACGTCAACATACGTCGCGCAGACTGACATGTCATAAGAAGTAAATACAGCACCTAGACATAGAGTATACACTTAGCAAGGGCACGACGTTCAGCGCTCAATATTCATCTTCAGCTTCAGCGAATCGGATGCTGACGTTCGGCGCTTGACTGCTGGAACCTACTTCCGAGGCCCGGTTCGTTCGTTGCCTCTTGATGACCTGGGGTACCTCGTCATCTCCCCGGTGCACGGTATTCTTTGGACGAGATCTTGGCAGACCACGTTTTGGTCTGGAGCTCGAGGCCTGCGGAGAGACACGATGCTCTTCCTCTGTCGGATACGTTTCGCGACCGGTTTGCAAAGTCTGGGTGCTTCTACGACTGCGGGTCAGAGGCAATGTGATGTCGGATCCTTGGTCCCTTGAGCGGAATGTGAATGAGGTTTGCAGCTAACTTGGCGGGCTCACCATGACTGAGCACCCTGATATCTCTGCTGCAAGGCTCCGTACTTTGCACGAAGGTCATCTGCCTCTGCTCGAGCTTCCTCCTCTTTCCCGCGAAAGAAGTTCTTTTCAGATGCCATTGTATCAACTGTTCGCTGCAAATCCTTGCAGCGTTGAAGCAATTGCTTATTCTCTTTAGCGAGTTTCTCGACATTTCCTGTCAAGTCATCGACCTTGGCTGACATTTCTGTAATAGATGGTATATCCATGTAGATTTTGCGGACAGAAGGCCAGATGAAGTCATGATATTTTTCAGGAACGAACGTGAAGTCGGGTGTCACTGAGAGAAAAAATCAGACGTATTGTGGGTACGCAACGATAGTTTAGAACCTATGTGGAATGATGTACGGCATGTGGGACACGTAGATCTGAGTGCGTCCTCTCCCGAATTGATGTGTGAGCACAAACAACGTTCGCAGTGGACATGACCTGCGAGAAGTTGAGTAGTGATGACATACCGCTTGGATTCAGAGCATACCACAGGGGATAGAAACTGGGTTCTGGAGGACATCCAGGCAAATACCACAGTCGGCCATGACTGATTAGACAACGCGGTAAGAAGTTTGAAGCGTGTCGCGATTCGCGAATTCGAGGAATTTTCCAACTTTGGCTAAGTAGTTGTCACGTGACCGCGTCAAGGGTGCCCAACAAAGACAAATATGGATGTGAAGCCGACGAAGTATTATGGCTCAGTTAATATTGGCAACCTAGAATCTGCCTCACTTTGACCGACGACTATCATCACTAGCAGTGCAGCTGTGACCAACTCATCGGCCTGCGCTCTAGCGGTTGGCTTCTCGCTGCTCCTCGAGCTTGGTCGACAGTCTGATTGACCGTCACGATCTTTTCACTACACTAACTTTTGAATGTCTAGTCCACACAACTCACCTCTCACTCCTACCCGTCCATTGTCTCGGTCTTCTTCGCGCGGTTCAGTGCGCTCTGCACGGACTCCAAGTTCGTCAGTCTCTTTGAACGATCCAGGTATTTTCTAGCGTCGTTCATTGTGAATTGTTGGTCACATCGTGTCTATCTGGTTCGTTCCCTTCCATGCAGTGACTGTCCGGAATCAGATGTCGACTTTAAAGCACAGTATTCGACAGCAACAGGTTCAATTACACAACCTAGAGAATATTATTCTACGTGGACCGCGTCCACTCCCTCCAGGCTTTATGGCATCCTCCAACCATGTATCCCACTTTTCCGACGACGTGCTCGATATTAGCTCCCCTCCCTCCTCCTACAACGTTAATTTTACAACCCCCAAAATGCGGCGTAGGTCCAGCTTCGACGTATTGCAAGGACTGGCGGGTCGCGACTCTAGTCTCCCATTACCTCGGCGCGAGAGTGCGGCGCCAAGCTTCAAGACAGAAGGCATTCCCGAAGGCATTCCAGTCGCTTTTGGTGGCACCTCAATTACCCGAGAACCCATCAAGCGAATTTCCAGTCCTACCCGTACTCTTAGTCGTGCGTCTTCACCGGTCAAAGGCTAGAGGTCTTTCACTGACCGAAGATTCAACCGCGTTAATGAATGTTATTTCACCAGGCATACCTGTTGCATCAGTCGGTCAATCATTTGTCCACGCATTCGTGACAAGCGTTCCTCTAACAACATGGATTCACAGGCAATGCTCGGGCGCTAGCGGACGACGGCCTATCCCCAAACTTGACCCGGGCATCTCCACAAACACCCCCGGACCCAGTATCCCCAATTAATGCGATTAATTCCGCGAACTCGAACTCTACATCTTCTCTGCAGCCACCGGCGTCACCAAACCGTCGGTTCTCGCTCACCCCAGGAGGGACCTCCAAAGTCCTGGCCGACCTTCAAACCGGTGTTATCAATGCAAGAAACGCACTCGAAAATACTAAAACTCAGCTTCGTCTATCACAACGCACGGTTGCGCAGCTGACCCGTCAGACGGAGGATTTGAAAGAAAGCAGAGAACGGCTCCGACTGGAAAATGAAGGTCTGAATAACGTCGTTGCACGTAAGGAACGGCTACTACAAGAGGTATGCGCACCTTGACTGATCCGCGCCTTACACTCATTTGTTACCAAGGTTCTCGAAAGAGCACGCAAAGCAGAGGCCGAAGCCGCTACTCTGAAGTCACAGCTCAAGACAGAGACAACGACGTCGAAACGATCGCTGCGGGAAATGGAAGCCGCTCTTGCGGAATCGACCACGCTATCTCAAAAGTCCGAGCGAGAGTACATTACTCTGCGGGACAGCATCAAAAGCATGACCGAGAGTTGGAAGCACGACACAGACCGACTCAGAGATGAGATGCGGAAACGGGAGGACAAAGTAAAGAAAGAGGCCGAAACGGTCGGCAAGAAATACAAACAACTGGTAGAGGACGTGAAGGTAGCGCAGCTAACCCAAACGAAGGTGAAAGATCTCCAAAACGACCAATCCCAACTTCGCAAGGAGATTGAGGATGAGTTTCGGCGAGAGATAGAGCGACTCAAGGCTGAGGTTGAGGGACAGTCTCACCGTAGTGACGAAGCTATCGAAACCGCCAAGTAAGACGTTTATCCAACATAGCCTTCTTGATGATTCTTTAACAGTTGAAATCCAGGACTCTGGCCGCGGAACTAGCACGGCTGCGCCGGCTTATGCAATCGAGTGCCGCATCTACACCACCAACGGAGACTGACCCCGATGACCAGCTTTCCGGCTCGTAAGCACTGTTTTCCGTCTCTAGGTGGTCGTTTCGGCTTTCGCACTTGCGGTTCCCAGTGGACGGTTGTCAATTTATGTATCCGATACACTTTTCCCGGTTCCGGCACACACATATGACCCTCGCTGTTCCATACCCAAGATATCTGCTAACTATATACACCCTACATCCTTTTTGACTATTTAATAATGGAGATAGTAACATCCCGGGCGGGAGTTGGTATACACCGATGCTACACCATATCTGATGAACAGCATACTAAGCCTGATATTGTGTCAAAATCACCTGCTACTACCATGACGCATCCGGCAAATCCGGATTTGGGATGTGTCCGGTCCAGTACTTAAATGAAACAGCCCACAATCAGTGGCCCTCCCAAACTCGTCTACCCTCGCTCACGAATTTGCGAATCATGGCCACTATTTCCACCCCCATAACAGAAATGTTTGGGATCAAGCATCCCATTTTGCTCGCCGGTATGTCATACAAGCGAATGAGATTCCAGTGTGATTTACACTGCCCACTAGGCATGAATGTGGCCGCTGGGCCGGAGCTTGCTGCGGCCGTTACGAATGCTGGGGGATTGGGCGTCATTGGTGGCCACGGGTACACTCCAAAGGTGCTCAGGCAACAGGTACGGGTCCAAGTCCGTAGTGCAAGATATGACTACTCACGAGCGCTGTCCCCGTAGATCAAAGCTATCAAAGAGGACTTGAAGGACCCCAACGCCCCTTTCGGTGTCGACCTTCTCATCCCACAGGTCGGAGGTAACGCACGCAAGACCAACGTACGCCATCTCTTCTCCGTCTGATGTACCGTTATTCACGGGCGGCCAGTATGACTACCAGAAGGGAAAGCTTGACGAACTCCTCGACGTTATTATCGAAGAAAAAACGACCCTTTTCGTCTGTGCCGTTGGCGTTCCACCTCCACATGCAGTCGAAAAGTTGCACAAGGCCCGTATCCCTATCATGAACGTGTGTGATACCGAATGTTTGCTGGCAACTCGGAACTCATTTACTTTTATAGATGGTTGGACACCCCAAACACGTCGCTAAGGCGCTTGCTGCAGGTGTTGACCTGATCTGTGCCCAGGCCGGGGAGGGTGGCGGACACACTGGTGATACACCGGCGACCATTCTTATTCCCGCATGCGTGGACGCAGTCAAGGGTCACAAGTCGCCGCTAACGGGGAAGCCCGTCTATGTTATTGGCGCTGGCGCTGTCTTCGATGGCCGAAGTCTCGCTGCTAATTTGGCGTGGGGAGCGCAGGCTGTATGGGTGGGGACGAGGTTTGTGGCGTCCAAGGAGGCAGGCGCACCGAAAGCGCACAAGGAGGCTTTGTTGAGCGCGGGCTACGAGGATGCAGTGACGACGTTGATTTACACTGGGCGCCCACTGCGAGTACGGAGGACGCCCTACGTAGATGATTGGTTCGTTGCTGGTTACCAATTTCACGTGCCATTGCCAGTGCTCACGATGAGTACCGGATATTCGCAGGAACAACAACCGGCAAACAGAGATCAAGGAATTGACGTCAAAGGGCATTATTCCCGCCGAATGGGATCTCGGACAACACCCGGAGAAGTCGATCGAGGCGCGGGCCTGGCTGATCGGACGTGTGGCTGCACTTATTCATGATATTCCTCCTGCGCAACAGATCGTGGACGATATGGTCTCTGATGCCGCAGGTATCTTGCAACATAACGCTTCGCTGGTTAAGATTAGGGCAAAACTATAACTTGGGGAAGACGATACATACTCACGATCGTAGTTTAATGTATGGACATACATGGATCAAACTTACATATTACCCTCTTGTGGCGTGACGTGTTTTGATATTCCCGAACGTCTGATGTCAGAGAGAAGACCCAGTGTGCACTAGCGGGGCAATTGGTAGGAAGGTAATGGTCCTGAATGACGAGTCTGTACATGCTATCTTTGGGCATGGATGTAACAGGATGAACGTGATGCCACGTCGTGATTGATCGAACCAGTTTTCTGTAGTTCTGCATGCCTCAGACACGGAGAACGGCCCAGACGAGGGGATTTTATTTCCGCCCTTTGTCACGTGATGAAAGATGAAAATCGCAGCACGTGCACGTCGCGTGGCCAAAACGCGAGCTTAAACGAGCGGCTTTCACCACACACGAGTTGGCTGCACCATGTCCCTTCCGAGCACAGACGAGCTAGAAAGCGTTGTCGTGGACATCCTCTCACGTGCCAAAGACGACGGTCGACTCAGGTGCGTGTACCATCAACCACCTTGTTCCGGACATGCAAATTGACACGCGTCGACACGCGTCTCATTACACGTCTAGTAAACTGACCGTGCGTATAGTGCGACAGGAACTAGCATCCCATTTCGATGTCGAGGAAGCCATGCTGGGCAGCGGGGTATACAAGGATTTCATCAAAGAGACTGTGCATGCCACTGTGGTGAGCGCCCATAACCCTGGGTTATCGGGAATGATGTCATGGACTGAGCGGAAACCAGAGTAGACTCGAAAATGCGTCGAACCAGGGACTGGAATCCCCCAAGCGTGAAGCGCCCGAGAAGAAGGACAAGTCAGACCGTGCAGTAAAGGCTGGTTCTCGTCCACGTAAATCAGTGCGTCGATCCCTACTCTGGATATAGGGACCGTGACGAGTCGTCGAGTAGGAACCCCGGGTGCAGTTAGATGAGGAACGCCCAGGGGGTGACAGCGCGTCCGATTATGATACACGGCCATCTAAAAAAGGCACTCTACATTCAAAGGCGCTCAAGGTGAAATCTTTGATGACCTTGGTGAGATAACCGGGCTAACAATCTAGAAGCCAGTGAATGCCACGAAGACATCAAAGGATCCGGAAAGCGACGCAAAATACAAATCCAAGGTTGGTCTCCCTGCATGACCCCCATCCATCCTCATGTTCGGGGCGTGATCAGGCTATTATCGAATCCTCTGATGACGAGGCTGCTGTGGAGCCCACCACACGAAAATCACCAAAGAAGGTGAAGGCGCCCGCAAAAGAGCCCCCTTTGAAAGAGAAAGATAAACAGGTGCCTTGGTCTTTTGTACAACTGGTTGATCCATAGTCACATTGGCATTTAAAACAGCACAAGGCGGAAAGAAATGCATCGGACGTTGAAATGGACAGTGGCGATGAGCCTGGCCCGTCCAACTCCAGACCTAAGGATGAAGCGGGGTCTTCCAAGCCCTCGAAAGCGGCTCCTGATCCTGTGCGTATTTGTTCACTGCAGCAGTTAGAATGTCTCGACGCAGCATAGATGGACTCAGAGCTATCGTCAGTCATAGACGAACCACCGAAAAAGCGACAGAAGAAGCAAGAAAAGGTATACTTCGCGTTCCATTCCATTGCTTTGCTCGTACCATGCGGAATAGGAACCGGCGCTCAAACGCCAGAAAGAAGAAAAGCCTAAACGAGGAAAAAAGGAGGTATTGTCTAGAGATGAAGAAACGATCAACAAGCTCAAGGTAATGCATGCTATAATAAGAGCGTTCGGTTAACCCCCCGGTTTTTAGGGTATAGTGGTCGCTTGTGGCGTACGGAAGGTCTGGAAGAAGGAATTTGAGGGTCTAGACAAGCACTCGCAGCAAATAAAGCGACTTCATTCGATCCTTGGCGAACTCGGAATGACGCCGCGATATAGCTTGGAAAAGGCGAAAGCACTCAGGGAGCGAAGGGAACTGGCTCAAGAGCTCCGTAAGTATCATGGTAACAGTCTTCATAACCTCAGATTTAGCTTCATCTATGCGCAGAGGATGTTCAAGAATTCGAGAAGGCCACGAAGATACGAGGTACAGGTAAAGGCCAACGTCGGTCATCCGAGACCAGAGGCTCTGCAGATGATAGCGATGTCGATGCAGATATACCCGCACGCAAAAAGGTACATCCTACTATCAAAGCGGAATCCGACGCTGATCTTTAGTCCAAGAACGCTCGGGCAAGTATCACGGCCTTCTTGGATGATCAAAGCGATGAAGAATGACATCTAAGTGAGAATCCACGCCCTCATTGTCATGGATGGCGATACTTGACCCGTTTGCCTCGTACATAAACATTTAATCGTCGTCCATACTTCGAGGGCTATCGTTAAGTAGCGTGGGATGCGGCGGTCGATGATTATATACGGTTTGCCATTCACTTCGCTCAGGACGCAATGCTCTTTCAATCATAAACTCTAGCAGGTCTAGTTCATTCTGCTGAGAGAACCTTCACAACTCGTCCGTCTGAGAAAGAGCACGATTTACCTCGGACACGACCGTGAAGGTCCATATGTGTGCATTGCAAAGCACATTTTACAGACACAACCGCAACGTTTTTGGGTCTCAAGGACTCTTCTGGCGGCACCGACGCTATCATTCTGTGACGCGGACACAGAAATGAGAACATGTCGACGGAAGCTTGAATAAGGGGCGGAGCCTCTGTATATTTTTACTGCCGAAGAGCGCAAAATGGCGTCCGGGCGGTCAATAATCACTAGTATTAAACAGTGATTATTATCATCTTGAAACGATTCTCAGATGCTTTTCCACGGCACATGTTCCTCAGCTGGCTGTGACTTAGGTCTTCACGATGTTTATGCTAGCGCGCATAAAGCCTCCGGCCGATGTTTGACGCACTGTAAGCACTCCGGCTTACGTAGATCCCAGTATCTACTACATATACCGCCTGTGATACTGAATGGTACCCATTCAGTATTTCTGCCTTTTGGCTTAGTGGCTGAGCGCAGCGGTCTAGTCATTACACGCACGTCCTAATATGATGTGGTCTTTTCCTAGTACCTCATGTAGATCCACAGCTTCTGGTGAGGCAGACATAAGGTCCTGTCCGGATTGCGATAGTTAACGTCGGCTAGAAAGCCTGAATCACAGCGGCAGATGCCGCCCGGAAGCCACCACTGCCGCGCACCCCCCCCTTCTCTCCCACCGGGGTACCCCTGTACATATCCCATGACCCGTAATTCGTTTCCAAACTCGAACACAACTGGATCACGATCGTCAGGCAGATCACGCCACTCCAACCCTTACAGTAGTGTGTCTTCTGGCCCTACTGGCAAGGGAAAGGGGAAAGCAAAAGCAAAAAACCGCTCGGGTGGCTCGGGCGCTCGGACAACATGGACCATCCCAGAAACCGACTTGTTCGTCTCACTCCTTGTTTCAAGGCAGTCTGATGCAGGCGATAATGGATTCAAAGACGATACACACGACGAGGTCGCAAATGCAATCAACAGCGCATTCCCTGGACAACGGGTGCCAAAGACAGGCAAAATGTGTAAATCGAAGTGGGCTTCAGTGAGTACTGTCAGGCCATCCATGTGATTTGCATCAGATCTGATGCATTGATGAAGCTCAAAAGTGAATGGACGCTTGTCAGTTCACTCAGGAATGCATCAGGCTTGAACTATAGCGATAAGGAAGGGATGGTCGTAGATGAGAAAGATCGAGGTGGATGGGACGAGTTTTGCAGGGTCCGTATCGTTTACTGCACTAACTTTCCTTGCTCTAATCATTCTCCTCTTCCTAGACACATGTAGGCGCTGCAAAATACGAAAACAACCCTTGGCCATACTGGGATGATGTCACAAAACTCATGCCCTCGACCGCAAAGGGGCAGCATGTCTTCCATCCATCGAAGTCGAGATCGAAACGACCCAGACCAAGCAAGACGGCAGCTCTCCCAGTTGGTATGGAAGCTACTATGGTTACCGCCTCCGGTAGCACTACTGTTCTTTCATCAACAGACGATCCCAACACAATCACACCTTCAGCACCTTCCTCCTTCCTGACACGATCTGAGCCTCCCAAATCTACTATTTCTGTGGCATCCACCTCCATGACAAGTGTCAGCCAGAAGTGGAAATCATCCAGCATCGTCGGCTCAAACATTGAGTCAGACAGAGGTCCCAAAAAGCAATCACGTCCATCATCCACAGCTGCACAAGCAAGGCAAGAATTGACTGCCCACCTCCAGCGCATCTCAGACCTACTCGACACGATCGCTCCAGCAGCGCTCCAGCCTATCACCCGGGAATCATTGGGGCTCTGTAATGTCACAGGCTCCAGTGATGATACCTATGTTGAGCAAGCAGCTGAAGCGCTTCTGTCGATGACGGATCTCACACCAGATGAAATTAATGCCCTCGCCGACTATATGAGCAATCCCGAAAATAAGATTCGTGTCAAGTTTTTCCTGAAATTCAATGCAGATGCACGTCTTGTGTGGGTGAGGAATAGACTTGCTGAGATTCAAGCAAAGAGGGACGGCGAAATGCATGGTATCATTCAGAGCGTAAGCTAACTATAGCATTGTCGCTCATATATGAATATTTGAATATCATGTACGCCATGAATTTCCTGCACATTGTAGGGTATACCACGAGAATATGAAGAGAAACGGTTGTGTTATTGGAGCATTCGCTGGCTCGCTCGCAAGTCGTCTTGCGAAGGGTGAGAAATGCGAGCAAAGAGCTAGCAAGACTGGATCCTCGAGGGTATCCAAGCAACCGCGTGCTTTAACGTATCTTGCATTCTCCGACCCGCATAGTTTGCAAACCAAGGAACAGAAGCAGATGGGCACATCCTCGTCGAAAACATCAAACGCAGCGAGACAGCACGAGTACATGTTCAAGTTGATGGTGAGCCTGAGGAACATCATCAGTGCCTCACTACGTTGTCTATACGCATCCTTATCCTCTGCCAGAACGACCATCGCCTTGTTCTGGTCCTCCGAAAGTAGGACTCGCTGAACGTGGCGTCCCGTCAGAGCTGGTTGCGTTGTCAGCATCCGTCAAGCTGCACGCAAAAAAAAGTCACCAAGACACTGTACAGTCAATTGTGTCATATCGAAATGCATGTAGAAAGGAACGTACCTTGCTTCAAAAAGAGCGGGTGTGGCTGTGGTTGTTGTTTTCCTGTAACTCGTCTGGCGGCTGCCAGTGGCAGAGACACTTCCTGGGCGTTAGGAGAAACGTACTATCATCATGATACCACTCAAGGCAAAGCTGCACCTGAGGACACTGAAGAGATGCATTCCGAACTGATTTCGTCGTCCGCTTCGGTCGAGCTACGAGCAAACAGTCTCCAAGATACTGAAGATGGTCTCTCGCGTTGCTTCAAAGCGCAGAGGGAACGTACTTTCTTGGAACAAATGTGGCGACACGATGCAACTGGGAGTTGCTGGGGGGAGGAACCCCTGCACCCCTAAGTCGCACTCTTGTGACTAAGATTCTGAACGAGGCCAACACTGGCGATCCTTTTGGGATCGAACAGCAAGGGGGTTAACGGTGGTTGTTGTCTTCGCATACTCATTTCGTCACCGTGAAGCTTTGAAACCGCTCTGTGGGTGTCGGTTATGTAAAAGGACTTCTTACGATGTCGTATAGGGCAGCACCAAACACGGATAAATCGGCCAAACACAGCCAAATGATTTCTACGCACAAACCTGGACCCCCGAGGAATACTCAGTCGGAGCATCTGATGCCCATTAGACGGCCTAGTGGGTAGATTATAGTATCGGACTGATCGTGGAAGCCGCAGTGGTCGCTGATTGAGTGCTCTGCACTGCCACCACCAGAGTCGCCATCACGGAACGACATCATGATCGAGATCCCGATCATCGAGTGCTCCTGGGAAGATGTCGGATTTTACATTGTTCTTTGTTCCCAGTTAGTGGTAAAGGGAAACAATTGATATGCCGGGCAATTGATATAACTGCCAGAGTATCACTACTCCCCTTGGCGATCCTTCCACTAGTAGGCTGCCCTTTGTTGGTGCTGTACGTGTCGCCAGTGCGAAACAGTCACATCATGTCCTCGCCGCAATCTGTACTGGAGGTTCTCCTGCTCAATAACTATGTATCCGGTGCGCCCCTTCATGAATCAGGCGGATGATGAATCTCACGAAGCACCTCAGTTACAATGATCGCTATCACCACATATGATTATCGTGAGGATACCTTATCCCCATTGAAGAGAGCCTTGATTTATTCATGTCCAATCTCGCAGTCCTCAATATTTCGAGAGAGGTCTGATATCTCTGCACATTCTCCTTGTGTTGGTCGTATGTCAATGATACCATTCATAGGTAGATTATATCTGGGTAAAATGGCAAGAATGTGAGCTGCAACAATCTAATCGAATGACAGCACAGACCTTGGACTTGGATCTCCATGATGTACATGGTGGTGCGTATAAAGCCTCCAAACAATGTTGTGCACTGTGACATGTTCTAACATGATACTGCCATAGGTACGCTATACTGGCCTTTCCTTCATCATGCAAGTCCATTGTTTTTATAGAGCAGATTTACGCTAACATTGCATTGTTGCTCAAGTGTGAATGCCCTCAGTATGTTCAAGATACAGTTATCATTGATTTGATAATTGATACACGCATTGCCAGCTGGTAATTCATTCATTCCGGGCCCTTGGACGGTGAGTTATCCACAGCTCGCATCGGTGGTATTAACTCGAAAATGCCTGACAGGTGTAATGTTCCAAACTTAACGTTCAAGTAGTTTCTAACATCTCTGTAGCTGTGAGCTTATCAATTAACTGCATTATCCGAAATGAAACATAACATTTTGAAGGTATGGTAGTGGAATTGATACAGGTTTGGCTGTTCGTGATATTTCAAAGCACCGCTAACCGTGAGTCACAGAATCGTCTGTTTCTATCTTCACTGACCAAATTCACATCAAAGTGGTGATGATCCTACGGGTATATGCGATGTGGAATAGATCCAAAATGATCCTTTATATTCTCAGTTTTTTCTATGCAGCGGCGATTATTACTTGCTTTGTTACCAATGTCATTTACTTCAACCCCAAGACCACTCTCTCAGGTCTGTATTTATCTGATTTGATGCACTGAATCAGTCATACTCATTGGTTTCTTGTGCCACGATGCCGACCTTCCTGCAGCCACGATCGTCGAAGTCTATAACATCTCTTTTTGCACTTATTCAACCAATAATAACTACCTCGTCGACCTGCCAGCCGTGATTCTTGGTGTAACACTCCCAGTTCTTGCTATAATCATCACATCAAAGCACTCAGTTCAGGTTTACAAAGCAACAAAACAGTGGCAGCCTAACCGATACGTGCAGCTATTCCTGAGGGAAGGGATAATCTACTTCATTATGTATGTCAGCCTTCCAACTCTTAACTTCGTGCAACTCATCATCTGGATGTTCTTGCTTTGTTTGTCACTGTCCACCGACACGTTTTTTAAGGAACTTGTTGTCGAATGTCTCTGAAATTCTAGACAACTTCGGCAGCATCCCAATACTCATCCTAAATTCTTTCGGTATGACGGCCCTTTGTGTCTTAACACCTCGATTCATCATTGGAATCCGGGAGGTGTATGACCTTGACTCGCAAGGACGCTGGCACGGGATCGACACCGGATTCGGGGGCCGATCGCACGTTCCTCTGAGTCAGGACCCTGCCCTTTCCGCGATCCACTTCGCGGACAACGCTCCTGCGCAGGACCAGTCTACGGGTGAAAGGGTGGGGGACGACTCGGAGGAGATCCAACTGGAAGAACGGGATGGGAGTGTTGATCGGGTTTGAATTGGAGAAGGGAAGAGAGGACGGTGGGGTTCTTGGACAAAGTGCCCACCAGACTCAGACACATTCGACGTCTATCCGTTGTATGCTCGTTTTCTTGGATACTATACTGCTATATGTACAATGCATACGAAGCTATCTATGATTCAAGCGCCACCGGGAGGACAATCTGAGCATTTGGCAAGATGAGTAATAGTACAACAATCAATAAATTCAATGCATATGTAGGATGCGGCTGGTGAAACTACCGGTGCCAACAATATCAATATTCATGAGGCAGTGGGAACTCCAGCCGGGGCACCCTTGTGCCAGAAAGCTATCCCATCACATTGGCTCTATCAAAAATACGGCTATGGAGCGTCAACGCCAATGCATGCTCACCCTGAAAAAAGCAAGGTTGGAAAGGTATTATCCACGTGATGTGAACGAAGCGCACCTCGGAGACGATCTCTTCCACTTTGCGGATCAGCAAGCAGGAGACGTCTTGAATACCCTTTATGACGCTGGCCGAGCAAGTCGAGCAATGCTCAGTTTTAACGTCAAGGATAGCCCTGGCCACATATGTTGCCACAGTCGTAGCGCATGGCCTATCTTGCAGAGCCCTGAAGGTTTCCTGCATAAAATGCTCCCACCATTCGAATGGCTCGCGTCCGAACAACTTGTATTTCGATAGAGCAGCCGTTGAAATTCGAGAGCAACGACATCCATTCTTCTTGCTCGCTGAAAACCATAGACAACCTTCACGGCTTCCGAAATGGGACTCTATCCAAGACATGTCATCGCTCAATGCGTATGCGACCTCCCCACATCTCCTGTGGAAAGCAAGCAGAGTGAGGAGATCACCAGCAGAGATCAGATCAATCTCTGGGAACCACGGAGGGATGCACGACTGAGTGAGCGTGTGCTTTGCGGCAAGGAGTGTTTCTTCGTGTGCTTGCACATAGCGAGCAACAGCAAAGCAGCGAAAAGGCTCTACTGCGATAATCTTGGGGTCAGAGAGAGCATGGAGAGCTTTCCTCTCGACGGTGCCTAGCGAGTACTTTCTAGCAGCCCTGAGAATGTCTATGATGTCTTCCAACGCATCCATTTTTGGATCCTCGGACAGTGTGCATGGATAGCAAAATCGCAGCAGACTGTCGAGTGTCTTGGCATTTTCAGGAAAGTAAACGACCTCGAGACCATCCTTGATTTGGGATGGTTCGAGAATAGGTTCGAATGAAGGCGAGGAAAGGGTGATGAATAGCTTGAAAATGCGAAAGTCGGTGCCATCCGAGGAGCGCAAGATGGTATCTGCCTTCGCGTGATCGAATGGCGCGGTGGACATGGCCATTATTGCGAAAACTGTAGCTTAATGCTACCGCGATACATAAGATCCTTGAAGGAACTACTGATGGCACGACTCACTGGGTTCTTTATCGCGAGACGATGCGGTGAAGAAACTTTTTGCTTGCTAGCAGGGCGCATCCTCCTCGCCCTTTAACAATCGAGAGTTGGGATCTAGGGTGCATGGAAGCGTCATGCTAGGTTCGATGGTAGTGTTGGAACGAGGTAGGGAAGCCCGAGTGAGAGTCTCCGTTGGAATGAGGCGAGTCGGAGTCCAAGTCGCGTGACGTACATACGTGATCACTGGACGCGACTTGTGCACACGCGTTCCCTCTTCTCCCGCCTTGGATCGGTCCACGAACATCCAACATGGGCGACCTGCTCGTCGAGTGCCCCATCCATCTCGATGCCGTTTCCATTCAAGACATACTCGTGTTCAAATGCGGTGACTACTCGAATCAACTTAAATCTTCTTCTGCAGATGCTGATCGGACGCGTTTACTCTTTGTTCGATAGGGCACGGATTCTGTGAGCCATGCCTAGAGGAACATGTTGCTCATCATAGACAATCGGGATTCCCACTTTCATGTCCTACCTGCCGCCAGCACGTCAGACGCAAAGACGCTTTCCCTCTTTTTCTGGCCCCTGCCCAGCCTGGGTCCTCGGGTTCCAGTAGCCAGCCAGAAGCGGCGGCGGCTTCTCAGGCTCACACACGGTTGATTAGGGAACTCAGAGAAGCCAAGGCCGCACGCGTAACCTTTGAGGAACGATTTGCCGATTTGCGGGAGGAATTAGATTCCCTGAGACAGCGTGCCGCATACCGCGACCAAACGATACAACATCTTCGTGATCGTCATGAGTTGCTAGAAGGACGTCTTGCGAAAGAGGTAGATAATGCCGTGCGCGCAAAGGAAGAGAGCAGCCTCATGAAAGAGGAAATAGCAAAGCTCCAGGCCGAAAATCTCAAGTCATCCAAGGCTTTGGAGGAGGCACTACGTGAGGGACAGGCACAAGCTGACCGAGTGAAGAAATTTAAAGGTTTTCTCGAGCGATACAGACATCAGGTACCCTCGTCATTTTGATCATCATCGCTATGCTCACGGTATGTAGTGCAACCTTGAGAAGAAGAAAAGAAAAGCGATCGAGAATGCCAACCGTCAACTTGAGCACAAACGAGAGGACGATTCGCTGATGGTAGTGGATTCGAATGCTCCAGACACACTACGTCAAGACGTACTTGACTATGGATGGTTGGATGGCGCTTGTGAAGTGAAGGGTGATCCACTTACGACACCGAGTGATGACGACATGTATCTTCAGCAGCAAGATAGTGAAGACGAAGTTCAACACGGCGATCATGATACCAAAGGAAAGCAAAAGGTAAGGTTTTGGTGAGATGCTGGCGATGATACAGATTCTGACTGGTTTCAGGAGGTCCGAGTACCGGGGTCGTCTCTCAAATTCCCATCTGAATGGAATATTGGACCAGAGAGCTTGCCGAATTCATTGTCTGGAGATACCCGGAAGCGAAGCAGGCAGGTGGGTGCGAGCAGGATTATCAAGGTGAAGATGCCAGTGGGCGGAACCCATAAGTCAGTGGGTGGAGGTCCATTAGCAATTGACAGACAGGGTCGAATCAAGGGCGCTGTTGCCCTTGGTCCTAGACAAAAGTTCAATTCAAAGAATTAATATCTGGACTTCATGCAAGTCGGAATGTATGCTAGTGTAGACCCCAAATGTATCCCTACATTGGACTTGTCCTTGGAACAACGGTAGCTTACTACGATAAACATGTTTGGTCGGTATCTATGTTGTGAAACTTGTCGATCGTTTGTCTCAATACAAATGGAACTTACATCCTACACTACACCATCAGGTACATCCAAGAAGTTAGTACAGACACATCTGATCCACTGATTTTTAAGACAGGCTTTCTCCTGCCCTCTATCCATTCCGCACCTCCCTTCTTTACGTGAGATTGAACCATTGCTAACAAGACAAGTGGAATGAACGTTACACTAGGGAGCAGCCGACTCCTACTACCAACAGCCTTTTTGCTGATCACTGGACCCGATTGATCCTCTCATACGCACGAAACCGTCGGCTCTTCACTCTTCGCGTTGAGGACGCCGAGGCGCCCGGAAGTGATTGGGATGAGATCTTGCGTAATGAACGAATAAACCGTGAGTCAACCACGTCCGCCGAAGCGTTAGACTCTCCTATGCGCCTGGATTAGGTCGCGTGCTCCCATCATATCTCTCATCGCTGCTCGCAACGCTCGTGGCGAAGAATGTAGCTGTGTATGAGCCTGCAAAACAGACAAGGTCTGTGTTGCTGCTCTGGAGACAACCCGAGGAATGGGCCGAAGCTCTACACACATGGGTGATGCTTCTCTGCCAAGTCGTTCCCTTCGTGAGCGCTAACCTCGTACAAGGCGACGGCATCGGGACAGTTGAACACGATATTGACGTTTTACGAAATCACGGATCCACCCATCCCGTCTCCCCTCTCTGGTTTACCCACTCCGCTCCTGCGCAAAGCGATCAACATACTCGCGCGCTCCGGAAAGGCTCAGCTTATCGGGGTTGCTGATGGCGAGGGCGTCAGGTTGTTTGCGGGAACGAGATGATATGATTTCTGGTAGGGTAGTGATGTGCATATACGGGAAATGCCGAATAGCTGCATAGTTATAGGGATTAAGGTTTTAGCCACACCGACCCTAGACAGCACACCTAACGAGCGGCCAGTCCAACCTACTCTCGACGGCGACAAGATAACGCTGACACCACGAAGACCGCCATGGTAAGTCATTCTCGGCCTCTCTTTGCTGAAAAGCTGACCATGTCATCTAGGCCGAAGAAAAAACAGCCCCCACCAACCCCATGAAAGAGCTCCGGATCGAAAAGCTCGTCATCAGTACGTCCACGTCCAAGTGTTTACAGCCAACGACCACGCTCACCCCGGCCCAACCACAGACATCTGTGTCGGCGAATCCGGCGATCGCCTCACCCGTGCCTCCAAAGTCCTCGAACAGCTCACCGGCCAAACGCCCGTGACGTCGAAAGCGCGCTACACCGTGCGCACGTTCGGCATCCGGCGCAACGAAAAGATCGCGGTGCATGTGACCATCCGCGGGCCCAAGGCTGAGGAGATCCTCGAGCGCGGGCTCAAGGTCAAGGAGTACGAGCTCCGGCGGAGGAACTTTTCGGACACGGGCAACTTTGGGTTTGGGATTCAGGAGCACATCGATCTCGGTGCACGGTATGATCCCGGTATCGGCATCTTTGGCATGGACTTCTATGTGGTGATGGGGAGGCCCGGGATGCGTGTCGCGAGGCGAAAGGAGCGTCGATCTCGGGTCGGCTTCCAGCACCGCGTCACCAAGGACGACACGATGTCCTGGTTCAAGCAAAGGTTCGACGGTATCATCCTGGTGAGCCTTCTGTGTCGACTGTTGACCGCTGACGCTCATCTTTTAAAATCAGAAATAAATGTATTCACTCGCCTCACTTCCTTGCTTGCGGGGAATTCATCGCTACTTTGTATGCATGGCACTATATGACTACGCCTATGTGCAACATGTGCATGCTCCCGACATCAAAATGCATTGTTTCTTTTTCACTCCAGGGTAAACTAACTGGCATGACGCAACATGAGAGTTAAAAAAAAACTCGTTTTCATCCACGTTGGAGTTGACATGCAAGGCTAATGCATTATACTGAGCGCTACATCCCATACATGACCCGAGCATAACAATATAGATAACTGAACAAAATAGGTGTGTCATGACCTAGCATACCACCTCCACCGCGACACCCTCATCTTGAGCTCCTCGCCGTCGACCAGCATCTTTGTGTCGTCTGCCGCGCTCCTCACGACAATGACGTCTTTTTCAAAGCTAAAATCGTTATCGGAAATATCGGACCGTAGGACGCGCAGGGCCAGTTTTAGGGTACTTTGCGCAAATGACGCATCCGTCTTGGACGTCGGCGTCGGCGTGCTCGACTCGGGCGGATCGGTCGCCACATTATCGAGCGCCAAGTCGACCATCGTCTGATCCTCCGACTGGGTATCCGTTTGCGTTGGCGCCGGTGTTTGTGATGCATCGCCGGGTATTGGCGGAGCAGGTCGCGGGGTCACAGCTGTCGACTCTCCAGCCGAACCGAGCACCGCGAGGGTATACCGTGTTTTATCCCCCTGCGCAGCCCAGGTGACCACATACGTCTCCGTCGTGCTCTCGAGCGCGATCCCGCACCGCTCCTCCGCATCCTCCATCTCCACGTCCCCGGTAACCCTCCGTCGTTTCGCCGGAGGTACCGGGTCCTGGTATAGATGCGGAAAGAGCACCCCCTGCACCACGCGTGCGTCGTATTTGAACCTACGAACGGGTCAGCCCAAACACAACGTCGGGCCCGGTGACGGGACGCACCCAAGTCCCGAGCGGCGCCGCTTGCGATCGGGCACCCCAAAGGAGATCGTCATCGCCTGCATCTTCTTCGCTTCCTCGGCGATAGCAGCCGCTTCGCTCAGCCCCCCCTTGGTCGTCTCCGCAAAGTCCACGAGGCGCCGTCGCTTCGGCGTGTTCGTCACATCACAGAGCGGCGGCGTCGGTGGCGGGGCGAGGCCGAATATTTGGGTGCGTCGCTGGGCGTACTCGGCCAACCGCTGCGCGCGGTTGCGCATCCCGAGACCGGGCGCAACGTGCGCCTGTCGCTGCAATAACACACCTCGTCACGACGTCATCCACGAGACCGAGCAAACACACGCACCTCGACCACATCGACGCTGATCACCTCGAATGCGCTCCCGTCGTGGCCCCATCCCCACCCACAGCTGACACAGCCCCGCCCGTCGTCCTCGGCCTCCTCGAAACTCGACATGCGGCCCGCACTGTCGCCCCGGCCTGCGCTCTCCTCGCCGTAAAACGACTCGCCCCAGCCACCGATGAAGCGGCTCGCCCAGACGCCGCCGGCATACCCGGGCGGCTGCGGTTCGGCGTTCAGCGAGGACATCGACGACGCTGCGGATGCGGGCGGCGGGAGTGGTGTGTTGGTGCGCGTGCGCGGGACGCTCGCAGTTCCATTCACGTGTCCGTTGGCACTCAGGCCGTTGATGGCGCGGTCACGCACATCGCTCGACCCGCTCTTGACGGCACCCGAGGCAGACGCGAGCGTGGGCACGAGTGCGAGCACGACGCGGATCGTGCGGCCTTCCCTTTTAGCGCGCGCGATGCCGCTCCAGGTGAGCAAGCCTGCGTGCACGGCGCATTGGATGACGTCAGAGTCGTCCGTGTAGACGCGGCGGCGCGAGTAAGAATAGATGGATGGGGTGTAGGGGGTGGGGGGTGGGGGAGGTAAACCGCCG
Source organism: Fistulinella cinereoalba (assembly GCA_038089115.1). Lineage (NCBI taxonomy): Eukaryota > Fungi > Basidiomycota > Agaricomycetes > Boletales > Boletaceae > Fistulinella > Fistulinella cinereoalba. The sequence goes on along the minus strand of JBBPKG010000021.1, from coordinate 64,539 downwards.
CCCCAGAGGCGGAACTTTTGAGGCCGTGAAGGCGGTAAGAAAGACGGAGGAACCAACACGGTGAGGCGGAGTTCAGTGGGTATCTGAGTTGCCAGCATGGGCTGCGGCGTAAATGTAGGCACGATAGTACCTGAGCTAGAACCAGCCTCGGTCGACTGCGCCTCGAGCGGCTTGTCCTCCTCGACGATGGGCGTTGGGATCCACTCGGGGAAATAGTACGGAAAGGGCGTGCGGGGCCACACATACATGCCTAGACTGACAAACGGCTTCTTCTCGCGCTCCTTTCTGGCTCTGGCGAGCTCCTCGGCACTCGGCATGCGCTCCAGCATCTCGAGCCGCTCACGCTCTAGCATCTCCAATCTCTCGCGCTCGACAAGCTCTGAGCTCTCACGTTCGAGCCGCGCAAGACGTTCGCGATCCACCATGTCGAGCCCACCGAGCCGGTCGCGCTCCACGAGGTCACTAATCTCGCGCTGCAGTATCTCGAAGCGTTCGCGGGTCTCCAGGCGCTCGCGGTCGACTTCAGGATGCTCGACCTCGCGGTTCGGGGGGTTCATCGGCTCGCGCTCTCTCGCGGATGCATTCAGGTTGACACGCTCTCGTTCCGTGAGCTCCAGGCGTTCTCTATCCCGCTTTTCCACCAGTTCGCGGTCCGCGCCGGGCCCGACAGGACGACCCTCGCGCTCGACCGGTGGGACGTCGAGAGCTTTGCGATCCTTGTCGGCCTCTCTTTCTCTGGAAGGGCCTGCGCTGGTGTTCGCGGCCTCGCGGTCCCTCTCCATTGCGTCCAGACGCTCGCGCTCTCTGTCGCGCTCAAACGCCTCCACCCGGTCGCGTTCTGCCATATCATATGGGTGAGGCCGCATTGGGATGCGATCCACCGGACGCTCCAAGATAACCCTCTCTCGCTCCAAAACGACACGTTGTTCTGGCGGCATACCGCGCTCGAGCATGACGCGTTCCCGTTCTCGTTCGTTCATCATACGGTCGCGCTCGAGCATGGCCCTATCTCTCTCCATCCGCTCACGCTCGACCCGCTCTCGTTCGGGGAAGCCGCGGTCCCTGTCGGAAAAGGCTATGCGATCGCGTTCGTACATGGCCCTGTCACGCTCGGCGATGGCGCGCTCCCTATCAAGAGCTGCGATACGTTCGTTGTCACGATCGGGGACGGGCACCCTTTCGCGGTACTGTCGACGGTCCATGTCGCGCTCTCGTTCGCGTTCCCAGGCAAGCTGCCGTTCGCGCTCGTTGGCGAGTTGTATTTCACGTTCCCGGGGGTGGAGGTCGTGTGAAGGGGGTGGATGAAGAGGGCCAGGAGCACCGGGCCCGGTCATGCTTGAGCTGGGAATTGGTGGCCCGCCGGGACCCATGTTTATCCCGAGGGGGGACGGTATGCGGGAGTGGGTGCGGCCTCGCTCCCTGTCGCGGTCGTAGCCCCGGGGGGGTATTCCTGGACCGGATTCGCCTTCGCGGTGTAGGGCAGTGACGCGCTCGCGCTGCATGTGCGTGTCCCGTTCTCGTGGGATGTCCATGTCCCTCGGGGCCAGGTCGCGCTCGCGCTCTGCCAACCTCTCCCGTTCGCGAGCGGGATGCGCCTCCCTTTCCCTTTCCCTGGGCATGGGGACGTCCCTCTGGCTGGGCTGGATGACATCGCGGTCGCGCTGGGGGAGATGACTGGCTTGGTCGCGGGTGTTGTCTCTCATGCGGCGGTCCCTCATATAGGCTGGACGGTCATGGTCGTGGTGGAAGGCATACTCAGGGTCGCGCGCGGGATCGAGGTCTTTCTCCCGGACAAGGTCACGTGGTGGGCCACCCACGGTGGGTATGTCCCGTTCGCGGAGGACGTCGCGCTCGCGCTCGCGGAGGGGCACGTCTCGTTCGCGGGGATCCCAGTCGGGAGGGTGCGCCTGGAACTGGCTCTGACCGGGGAGGATGGATGGGCCTTGCCTGTGAGGATGGGAGAAGGGAGGTGGATGTATGCGGTCTCTATCGTGCGGTGGGCGTTCGTGGGGCATGGGGGGCATCCTGTCGCGGTCGTTGGGCCCCACGGGTATGCGATGGGTGGGCCCGGGTGGGGACTGCTGTGCTTGGGGTGGTCGGAGCGGCGGTGGCTGGACGGGAGACGGGCGGGCGAGGGGAGACATTCTGCGCATGTGGGGCGGACGGTCGCGCTCGTGGGGGGACGGAATGGGGCGGTCGTGTGCAGGGGGGATGGGACGGTCGTGGGGAGAGGGGAGGGGGCGTTCGCGCGGGGACGGCAGGCCTCGCTCGCGGTCGCGGTCTCTGTCAAACGGGCCGCCGACACGTTCGCGGGCGGCATGGCGGATGTAGTCCATGTCTTCCTGCTGGCGATCGCGCTCGCGCTGGTCCCACTCCTTTTCGCGGTCTCTGCCGGGCTTGAAGGCGGCGCCGGGGCTCGTGTTGGGAGCCGGGCGGGGTATCTGGTCGTCGACATTGCGGCTGTCGAGGATGAGGACGCCGGCCGCGGTGGTCAGCAGGGGCTTTGTCGTGGGCGAGTGGGCGGCTGCTGGGGGTGAGCCAAGGCGGGCGGGTGCGAGGAGGAGAGGACGGACCGATGGGGGTGGAACTGCCGCTTGTGTGGGCGCGCTGGACGACGGGGCTGCGGTCTGTGTGGGATGTGACAAGGGCGAAGAGGAGAGAGATAAGGAAGCGGACCTGGGCCGGACATCGCCGATTTGATCTGGGGCTGCTGCGGGTGGGTGCGGGCATGAAGTGACGCTGAGGCGGGAGCCAGTGCGGACATGGAGAGGGGGGAGGACCCCTGGCGCGGCGCGGGTGGGGGACCCCAGGAGGAGGTGTGTGGGTGCACGTGGGGCGGGGCGGAAGGGGACGGGTGCTGGAGGCTGGCCATGGCGGGGGTCGCGTCGATGTGCATCTGTGCGGGGGGGCGCGGGGTGATGCGGTGCATCGGGGCCGGGTCCGTGCGCGAGAAGGGGGGCGGGTAAAACTGGGCGGGCGGGGCGGTGTAAGGGGGCTGGGGCGGGTGCGGGTGCTGTTGCTGGCTCGGGGGAGACGTCGGTGCTGGCTGGGGCGGGGGGTCGTCGTGCGGGGGCGGGGGCGGGCGGCGGCGTGGCTGTGAGGGGGAGTCCTGGAGGAGATCGGAGACATTCATGGCGGGCGAGACGAGCACGGTCGAGATGACAGTCAGAGGAAGAGGACTCAAAACCTGGGAGCAAAAGGAAAGCCAGGCTCATTTCAATTAGATTCACATCTCATCTCACGATCGAGATCTGCCAAGCCACGTGGTCCGATCGAGATCACAAGGCACTCACATCAGCGTCACTCCCTCCCTGCTCGACCCTCTGCAACTCATCATGGGCGACGACCACCCGCGCCCACTCACAACCAGCGCCCTCGCTATGCTCTCTCTCTCTCTCTCTCTCGTGCACGAGCATCGTCATATACCCCTCGGAGAATGCCGGCGCATCGTGGGACCTTTCATCATGTCAACTTCACTGCCATGCATAATGTCCGAGACACCATACACCATCCTCGTCCCTGACCCTGACCTCGATCTCTTCCTGTCTCGCTTCCTTCCCAGACGAGCTGGACGTCCCCACCTGGAAGTATGGCGTGCCTCTCGCCGGCATTAAGCGACTGACAGAGCGGCCGAAAACTGGCGAGAGCATGAAAAACAACCCCCAGGGACACTGGCCTCGATAGCTTTGGCACTCTCAACGTCCATTACGTGCACAAGAAGAGCACCGTGGCAAATCCTATTCCCTGCCATGGATGTGCGTTACTTTCTCGACCCGTTGCCCAGATTCTAAGATGGACGGCGGCTTCTTGGAGGCCCGAAAACTGCTGCCTTGGCCCACAGAATCGTCCCCCGACCACCCCAGCTTTCACGTGGTTGCCCCTAGTTGGCCGGGGATTGGCTCTTCTGACGCTCCTCGAACACAAGGCTTTGCAATCAAGCAGTATACCGAGGCATGTTCCTGCCATTCATCCTCTATTTAATTATTCATGACCCTGGACAGGTTGCACACCAACTGATACTATCTTTAGGGTACGACGCGTATGGAAAGTACACGTCATCAACACACTCCGAATGATGCACTAACCGCATTGCGTCCAGTCACGCAGGGCGGAGATAGGGGATACAGGGTAATGTTCCACACCTTCGTCTGCTCCAGAGCATTCAGTGCCTTCAGATCATACGCCACATCGCTCCCGAATACGGCGCAAAACACGCCAAGGCCTGGCACACGAATCCACCTTGGTGAGCGTTATAATCATCTCTCGGTAATGACCCTCAATCACTGTTCAGGGGACGGCCACCATCTCCATTGAAGGAATCCCTGGCATTGCTCGACTCCCTGACCATGCCTTTGAGTGCCAAGGAATGGGCAGGTCTGGCCCATGCACAATGGTTCCAGAGCCAAGGAAATGGATATCGCGCAACAAAGCACACAGCCCCAGACTTTTGGTTACTTGTTGACCGACATCCCCGTGGGGTTACTCGCCTGGATCTACGAAAAGCTACATAACTGGGCAGACAAGAAGACGACGAGAGTTGCCGTAGACGATACAGACCCTGCTCGGGTATGCTGATAGGCCGCGACGGACAACAGTCCTCACCCGGATATCCATATACAGGTTCTCGCGCGCTGGTTCAGCTGCCTCGCTCAGGATTTACTTTGAGTATTCCCAGGGTCAATCAACGTTATCGATCCCACCCCAGTACCCGAAAACCCCGATGGGTCTCTCCATCTTTTCAGAAGAATCTGTAATTGTCCCCAAAGCACAGCACTCTCCCCTTCTTCCAGTTGGGTACTGGCGTTTTTATTGTAGTTGGATTCGACGGGACAATCACCTTGTAGCTGAATTCGAGCATGGTAGCGGAAGTCATTTTGCTGCACACGAAAGGCCAAACGAACTGGCGAGTGATCTGCGCCAGATGTTTGGAAAGGGAGGTGGAGCTTACGGCGTTGTTCCTGGAAAAGATGGATACCCCTGAGTAGGCTAATTCCTAACTGTTGGGATCCCCGATGGCGTTGTTTGTAAGTAGATGTCTGATGCCTATGATCCCCATTTCTTCTAGTATGGTGCCCAAGATATTGACTATCACGCTGTATGCTGTATCGGGATTTGGCGAACACGATCTATCCCTCTGATCGTCGTTTCAGATCAGTCGAGAGAGTCAATATAATACATACACGGGGGAGTAGGCTAACTCTCAGTAATTCGACCCTCCCTCGGCCACCATCTCCTCGTTTACGCCACTGGCACCTGATTCGAGTGTTCCAATTATTGATACTTCGTGTACGTCTTCCTATTATAAAGTATACATAAGCTAATCATCATCAAGCGTTGCTCAGATCTCGATGTAGCCAGGGCACTTGCAGTTGGTACTTTGTTTGCCTTTCGAGCCTATTCTTCATTACATTGTTGACATCGTCGAGATGTTGATGTTCCCAAGTTCACATTGCGAGCCTCGGGATTGCTCAATGTTTGGTCCGCAAACTGGCAGGATATCAACTCACCACCGCCTGCAGAACATCTAAGCAGGACGTTGCGCTTTGAA
>JBBPKG010000021.1:43262-58894 GCA_038089115.1 Fistulinella cinereoalba | reverse complement strand
CCGTCGAGATGTTGATGTTCCCAAGTTCACATTGCGAGCCTCGGGATTGCTCAATGTTTGGTCCGCAAACTGGCAGGATATCAACTCACCACCGCCTGCAGAACATCTAAGCAGGACGTTGCGCTTTGAAGGTACCGGGCTCCACTTTTAGGTAGGTAACAGGATATTCTCACAATCCTATCGCATGGCCACTCATTGTATATCCTAGTCTCCACGTCGCCATCAGATGCGATCCACTTCTGCGCCATGTGCAATGAACACCACTGAATGATCGTCCCCGTAGCTTACTCACCGGCATCTTTTGGCCTACCAATGTTCGGAAAGATTTCGGCGTATCTGATCCTGCTCTTGTCTCTCACGGCATAATTGGTGGGCGGCCATCTTTCTGCAGTGGCAAATGCGCAAGGTGGGACTCGCTGGCATATCATGGATCCTCTCCATCTGGTGCAGGTTCCAACGGTTACCCGTGCGCAAAGCACACAAATAGGTTGAATGCGTCAGCTCGCCGCGGTTCCCGCGAACCATACCCGGCCCGGAGCCGTGCAGCCTTGAGCTTGCAATCTCGGACGCGCGCAAGTGCAACGGACTTGCCCGGCCAGCGAATCAAACCTGTGCATTCTGGAACCTCCGAACTGCACGGCCTGATTACGGAACTGAATCAACAATCTAATAATCAGTGGTGTTGCCCGCGGATATGGTCGACCTCTCTTCTTCACCCACACAATGTCCGAGACACAGTTCACTATCGCCGTCCCGGACGCTGAACTCGATTTCCTCCACAGGAAACTCGAGCTAGCTTCGTTCCCGGACGAGCTCGAAAACGCGGATTGGAAATACGGCGTGCCCCTTGGCGACGTGAAGCGACTGACAGAGCGGTGGAAGAACGGATATGACTGGCGCAAGCATGAAAAGGAACTCAACGACGAGCTCCCCATGTTCACGAGGGACATCGACGTCGACGGCTTTGGGACACTGAACGTCCACTACGTGCACCAGAAGAGCACCATAAGCACTGCCATCCCTTTGCTGTTTTGCCATGGATGTGTGTATGCGGTTTCATCCAGTGTTCCAGACTGCTAGACGGACGCTTAGGGCCTGGAAGCGTCCTCGAGGTCCGAAAATTGCTGCCTTTGTTGACGGCATCGTCCGCCGACCATCCCAGCTTCCACGTCGTTGCATTCAGTTTGCCCGGGTATGGGTTCTCTGAGGCTCCCCGAAAGCAAGGTTTTGCGTTGAAACAATACGCAGAGGTTTGTCCTCGATATACACTTTGGGCGCTTATCCGCTCACTCAGCGGATAGCTCGCTTACAAATTGATGTTGTCTTTGGGATACGACGAGTATGGCAAGTATGTGTCCATGTCTTCCACATCACGTACTGATCGCATCACCACCAGTTACCCAAGGTGGAGACTGGGGTGCCTTGGTAATACGTTCACCACCTTCGTCTGTCGTAGACCGTTCAGTCGTTCTAGGTGACGCGTCAGATGGCTGCAGAGTATGGCGGAAAGCATGTCAAGGCGTGGCACACGAATTTACCGTGGTGGGTTTTTTTCCGTCATGCCTTCGGATGACGCCTGGAGGCCACTTCAGGTCGGAGCCCCCATCTCTCACGAAGGAGCCATTGTCTTGGTTCGCATCCTTGTGGACCCCCTGGACCGCCAAGGAAAAAGCAGGATTAGCGCGTTCGCAATGGTTTGCGACCCAAGGCGCCGGTTATGCCGCCGAGCAAAGCACACAACCCCAGACTCTTGGCTATTCATTGGCCGACAGCCCCGTCGGATTGCTCGCCTGGATCTATGAAAAATTACACCATTGGACAGACCAGTACCCCTGGCAAGACGATGAGGGTGGGTCGTCCATGTCACGCCCATTCCAGGCTCATGTCAACGCGTGGCAGTCCTGACCTGGGTCTCCATCTATTGGTTCTCGCATGCGGGCCCGGCGGCGTCCCTGAGGATTTACTTTGAAGTGTTTGGCCAAACGTCGGTCCTCGATTCCATCCAGCCCCTTTCTCCAAACATTCCGATGGGGTTTTCGCTCTTCCCCGCCGAGATCGCGGTCATCCCAAAAGCGTCAGTCCTCTCATATGCTCTTCTGACCCCATGTCATGCGTCTAATCATTGCGCCTGTCTTGTGCTGTAGCTGGATTCGACGATGTTACCGGGTTGTGGCTGAATTCGAGCATGACAGCGGAGGTCATTTCGCTTCATACGAAAAACCGGTTGAGCTGGCGAGCGATTTGCGTCAGATGTTTGGAAGAGGAGGTGGCGCGTATGGCGTTGTTTCGGGAAAGGATGGTTATGCTCAGGCTTGAGCATTTCGCGGATTCATCGCTCTTCGTTGTTCTTGCAAAATTGGTTCGTTTGCCTGATGTATTATACACACGACTGGTGCGGATTGCCTAATTTAAGTGGAACTTGTATGTTATCCCAGATTCAAAGTAAGTTTATAAAATGGTAGCGGCGCAGAAATTTCCTGACTCCACTAACAAGACTTCAAATATTCCTGACTTCTATTGACAAAACTTCAAGTTTAGTCGAGGCAAACTTTAAATTTACCCGTTGGACTGTATTTAATAGTTTATTTCAGGTTTAGGATGAGGTATAAGCCCCAAATAAATCTGGCAATCCGCGCCGTGAGACTCTGGATCTGGATAGAATGTTTCGCAGCTAACCTTGGTAACCTATCTGATAGCTAGACAAGTCACGTATCACATGTCGCCTGTCACAACCTGGTAGAGCCTAGAAGTCGATGATCTTGGTCAGTTCGCACTACCACTCGGACGACTCAGAATGTCATGCTGTCAAGAATTGCTTGTCACTCCTGCAACGGCGCATCACCAAACTTTCTCGCTAAAATGCACCACTGTGGATATCTCTCGGACCCGGAGTCCATCGAGTCGGACTGATGGCAACGGGCTGTTTTCCCACCAAACCAAATGACTCAACTCGGGTCCTGTTTCGCTCAACTATTTTGCGGAGGAACTGCGCCTTAGTAAGTGATCAGTATGTAAGTGGATGTTGACGACCTTTGTGCCCCGCCATCATCATGTCTGAGACACCGTTCAGCATTGCCGTCCCCGATGCCGAGCTCGAACTTCTCCGGAAGAAACTTGAACTGGCCTCATTCCCAGACGAGCTCGAGGGCGCGGATTGGAAATACGGCGTGCCACTAGCCGACATCAAACGACTCGTAGAACGGTGGAAGAATGGTTATGACTGGCGGAAATACGAAAAGGAACTCAACGACGAGCTCCCCATGTTCACGCGGGACATTGACGTCGAAGGACATGGCACACTCAACGTCCACTATGTACACCAGAAGAGCACCGTCACCAACGCAATTCCGTTGCTGTTTTGCCATGGCTGTAGGTGCATTTGTGTGTGTGTCGTTCGCGCTCTCAGATGATCTTCAGGGCCGGGAAGCTTCTATGAAGTCCGAAAGTTGCTGCCTTTGTTGACCGCGTCGTCGCCTGATCATCCGAGTTTCCATGTCGTCGTGCCAAGTCTGCCTGGGTATGGGTTTTCCGAAGCTCCCAAAAAGCAAGGTTTTACGATCAAGGAATATGCTGAAGTCTGTCCTTGCCTGTATGTTGTGTGTTCCTCTGCTCATTCGGACATTCGGAATAGGTCATGCACAAGGTGATGCTGTCCTTGGGATACAACGAATATGGCAAGTACACGTCATCGTATTCCTCCAGAGTCCAGATCTTAGGTGATGCCATTACCATTAGTGACACAGGGTGGAGACTGGGGATCCGCAGTAATGTTCGACATCGTTGTTGGTTATAGAATACTCAATAGCCTCAGATTGCGCGCTATATGGCCACGGAATATGGTGTAAAACATGTCAAGGCCTTTCACACAAACATGCCAATGTGAGTTCTATGCAACGTTTTGGGCTATAATTAGACCGCTATTTCAGGGCGCTACCGCCAGCTCCCATGAAGGAGCCGTTGTCGTTCCTCACATTCTTGGTCACGCCTTGGACTGCGAAAGAGAGAGAAGGTTTGGCACGTACCCAATGGTTCCAACAGCAAGGCACTGGTTACTTCAAGGAACAAAGCACCCAGCCTCAAACTCTCGGTTATTCGCTGGCGGATAGTCCCGTTGGCTTACTCGCTTGGATTTACGAGAAATTGCACAACTGGACTGACAAATACCCCTGGGAAGATGACGAGGGTGAGCGCCCACGGTGCTCGACCATATCCATACTAACACATCCTAGTGTTAACCTGGATATCCATTTATTCATTCTCGCGCGCTGGCCCAACAGCCTCTCTGAGGATATATTTTGAGTTTATACAAGGCGATTCAAAGAATGTGTTTGTATCTCAGTACCCAAAGATTCCGATGGGCTTTTCGCGCTTCCCCGCCGAGCTGAATATTGTCCCGAAAGCGTCAGTTGCCTACCTTTCGTCAACCTTCCAGAGTGTCTTACGTGTTCATTTCTGCAGTTGGATTCGGCGAATCAATCGAGTCGTAGCCGAATTTGAGCATGACAGTGGAGGACACTTTGCCGCACACGAGGTACCGAACCAGCTGGCGGGCGATCTGCGCAAGATGTTTGGCAAGGGAGGCGGAGCCTACGGCGTTGTTCCTGGAAAGGATGGATACCCTTGAATGGGAACCCGAACGTTCCACATTACCCAGTGGCTCTGTCTGTTTGTCTTGATAAGACCGCGCATCAAAGGAAGATAGATCTGTTCTTTGTATATGAATGGAAGCCCCGTGCTAAGTATCATCACAGTCGTGCGGTCTAAAGGCGTCGCATCTTGCCGGGCACCAGTGAGTGCATGTGGTGAGTGACAGACCCCCGACAGGCACAGCGTCCTATCCTGCGACAGCAAGACGTCACGTGCATTCGCATGACCCGATCGGAAACGGTTGGACACTATACGCGCGTATTGGTGCCTGGCCTGACCATTGAGTCGCTTGGTGTGCTCGAGTGGGTTGATGACAAGTCCCTATTTCCACTTTTGCTCGCTCGTCCGATTCATGCACGGTGTATCAATAGTTGATGGTTTGTCGTGTGCGAGGAACAGAGCTTACAGGGCTGGTAAACTTACCTTGATACCATCAAAACATACTGAACATCCTGCTGAAGGAGAAGCATTGGGTTTGCAAGCATGCATCTGAGGGTTGGGAAAGAAGGTTCACAACGTTGAACGTGGACCCCGTGATGCATGATGCCTCGAGTACTGGGTCATGTGTCACAGTGTATAGGGTCAAACATCAATATTGTAGCTCAGTCCAGGTCATTAGTACAGCATGCACATAAAAAACAAAAGAAAAAAAAGACATGATGCAGGACAATGAGATAAAATAAAGTCTATGAGGACATTGAACTACAGGCGGACACACCATCACCCGCACTATAAACGAGTGAGTATGAATCAAGAGATGGGACTGGAGGAAGTCTGAGGCTTAATAGAGTTGCGATTGTTGTTCCCCGTTCGTTCATAGCTTGTTGCAGCTCTTCAACCTGGCGATCAGCCTTCTTGACGAGAACAAGTGCCGCTTCGTAATCACCATTAGCGGCTGTTCGCATGGCATCGATCTCATGGATGCGGGCCAGATGACACTTCACCTGAGCGGCAAAGGTCTCACGGATTGCACGGGCAAGCTGAGTAACATGCGCAGAGCATGGAGGTCATCGAGCTCTTTGTCTCTCATGGCAGATATCTAGTCATCTGGCAAGACGCGACAAGCACAACAACGGTATGATGTGGCTCGGGTTGCTTACTGCAGTAAACATTGTATTTGGCTTCTTGGTTGGACAGGGATTGAGGTTGAGGCTGGGCCTCCGCTTCTTAGTCAGAGTCAGGGGAAAGTGAATTCAAAATGTTTCTTAGACGGAACACTAGAACTAGATGCCGACTTGAAGTCAGGTGATGGGAAGGGTGGATTGCTTGAAGATGATGGTAAGGCGAGAGGATCCATGAAAAGTTGTGTGAGCAGGGGCAAAGACTCTGGCAGTGGAATTTAGTGCTTGCGGCGGTCCTGAAGGCGACGGGGTCAACATATGCCACGACCCTTGAAGCTACCTTGAAGCATGTGTGTAGCGTGGCAGTATGTGAACCTAACCCTAGATGAGGCTGCGAGCAATAGTCCTTGCTGGTTGGTCGCCCACAAGGAGGTCACGTCAGCCTGAGGTTTTATTGGCTAGATACATACAAGTTTACCAACGTGGTTTATAATTACCAACTTAACGAAACGCTGCCGCTTAGCTTGATAAGTATAGATCAAACTTCATAAAGTTTTGTCTAAGAAGTATGTACACACGGATGATTCATTTGCTTCCAATATAAAGTACATATCGTCCTAAGTAGGAAAAAAAACGTACGTGAGTTACGTTTATATCGCGTCGACGTACGTTGACGTTGACCGGCATCGACTGTTCCAAATTTAAAATAACACAACTCTGCCGTCAACGACCAGAAGAACAAGAGACCAATGATACATTATCCTTTCCGGACGGACCTTACCAACCTTTGCTCAAGTTCACTGATAAATATTCAAAGAGTTAAACTCAAAGTATGCATTCGAGAATGCGCCTGGATTGTTGTTCACGTAGTCTAGTAACAGAATATGAGTAGCTCTTCTCATTTACACCGAGGGCCAAGCGCTCACCGACACAGTCCGAAGGGCATCCACTGGCAGCGTAAGCATTGCCAGCCCAGTCTCCGCCTGCGCAAAGCGGCCCATTAGTCATTAACACATATCGGATTGATGTTACGTACAGAAGGCCAGATTGATGATGATGTTCATGGGTTGGAAATGGGATGGGAAGTCGCAGTTGGTGTTGTAGAAGTAAGCCGAGGGCTCGCCCTAATGACTACATCAGTATTTTTACTCCACATAATCCGTATGGATCGACTACCCAGTTGCTGGGCGTAACACTGCCTCCTGGGTACTGCACCTCCCCAGGGACAGACCCGTCGTTGCGCTCCCAGAACCAAATCTTGATATCTACCGCGCTGCGCTCGACCACGTACCTGAGTCGCGGTAGTCAGGCATCTTGATATTTCGGAAAGAGGATGATTTACCAGCCACCACCGATAGCGTTAAAGTTGGGGCCAAAGCTGTTTGGATCGGAGAATTGGACACCGCATCCAGCGTTGTTGGTAGAAAAGACATCGCAGTTGCTTCCAATAGTCGTTCTTGATCGAATGTAGTTGAGACATCTCTTTTCTTTTTCGAAAATGGCGAAGGAACATACCCGGTTTGCCATTGACTGCTTGGTTGCGAGCAGCCTTGGAAGAGATGGAGAGCAGATTCCAACAACGTTACTCAAACACTCACCCGGGCTAGTGTGAAGAGTTGCTTGGTTAGGTGACTGGTTATTGACACCCTCGACGATGTCTATTTCGCCCTGTAAAGAGGCCGTTAGAGACGCCGAAGACATGGACATTCTGCTCTAACCCCGTACGGCCAATTTGGACCGACTTCCTGAACACAAAGTCAACTAACGAGGTAGAGTCAGAGATTACCCACATACCCTATAATCGCCAGGGAAATAGAAATTAAGATAACATCAGTGTTTCGTCCAATGCACCATGGCTGACGAACCCTGATAAAAGGGTCAAGCCCTAGTAATATGTAGATGATGCAAACGACTTACAGATAGCGGGCCAGGTTCCACAGCCCTCGGGTATATGTCCAATGTCGAAGCTGGCATTTCTTTAGTGCTACTGATTGAGTGATTGCAGCAAGGCTTACACCGCAACGTGCTGGTCATACGTATTCGTAGATTGAATGCGGAAGGAGTTCCGTCCTGGGCCATTAGGGTCGAGGTAGTTGGTGTTGTCTGCTTCGAGCCCTACGGTATTTCCGGAGACCCAAACAAGGCCATTCGCCCATGCCGTGCCTGCATCCACATAGTTTCTAAGCCTGCTATCAGACGCGCGTATCACTTGGAGGAACATAAAATAATCCGTACACTCGGCCATGGGTGGGATCAGCGATGGTTTCAAATTGGAATGCATCAAGGAACGACTGTCCAGAAAGGCTGGAGACAGAATAATAAGTCTGAGCGTGCGCTAAAGCAGCGAGTGTGAGTGTGACGAGTGCAAGCAGCGGTGACTTGATCATCTTCGAAGAAGCCAGTGAAATTTACTCGCTCGGGGAAATCAGTTCAAATATTCACCTCTTATACAAGCTGGAAAACACCCGGAACATAATCGACTTGTCATATGGACAGCCCAGGATGGCCACGGGATCTGTCTGTTAAACCGACCGTACTGGCTGATCCTTGCCAAAACACTTGCGAAAGATAGAGGGCGCGTGGCGACACTGATTTCTGAGTGCTTGAGTTATCATGTCACGAGAGTATAAGGCACCATGGTGTCCCATAAAGGCAGCCGCATGCAGTATACCGGGTTTCCTGATGGTGCACACGGAAGACATAAGTCTGAAAGCTTCGGAGTAGGCACGAACTTGAATCAGGTGACTCGGAGTTGAGTTGAGATTGATAGGAAGTCAAGAGCCATGAGATCATAGGACCGAATGAAGTGGATTCTTTGCAGCTTCGCTTAGAATGTATTTTGAAATATAGAATGGCCGTGGACACTCCTAGATGCTCCCGCACTTGAGCTCGTGAAGGGAATGATTGACATCGGGCCCGAGTTGTGGACGGGTCATGTGGCACAGGCGGGATCTGGGCTCGTAGTGCATATCAGTGTGCGATGGTAGCGCGATGGCAAAGAGGCCGACAGTGCCATGCAAGTGCCATGCTACTATGTAGTACTACGTTGAGTCCGGGCCAGACTCGGAAGACGTTGCTCCCGCGGCGCTGCACCACGCGTCACATGTCACACACGATTACTGACCCGAAGCCGAAAACGCCGACGGCATTCATTTCGAAGATGCCTCTTGGCGTACCTGATCCGAACAGCCACCAACGGTCTCAAGATCATGACCCCACAGACACTTGACTGATGAGTCCCTGTTTCTGCCTTCTCCTTCCTAATCAACCAAACATCTTGCATACCGTGCTGGACACCACGTGCAGATCCAGCACGAGTGTCTTGATGTTCCCTTTGTCCTCCATGTCGCCTGACACGTATCTCCCCCCACGATAATGCCCGCCACCATTCCGATCGTCATGCGTGCCTACTACTTTCAAGACAACATGACACCAGCTCAGCTTATCGGCGTTCTTGACAAGCATGACTTGCGCCTCACTTGAGCCCTAGGATCTTTTCCACCAGTACATCGGCAATGGGCCTGTACACTTGTCACCACCTGAATGTGTGCTCGTGGGTTTTTGACTCGACGCCACGGCTTGTGGGCACAGAGGGCGCTGGTATTATCGTTGTCGATGTCGCGCCCGGGACATTCGGAAATATATCGCTAGAGTCAAACACGTGAAGAGCGCCAAGGCTCCGATCCCGGAGACGGGTCGAGTTCGCCTTCAATACTTCACTTCCCATGAGAAGCAGCTCGGTCTGTAGTTCAATCTTGATTCGGCATCTATGGTAGTCTCGAAAGGACTGAACATGAACTGGGGTTTAAGCGGGGCTACTTGTCGAGAAGGGTACTGCGGAATATTCAAGTCATTAGTTGCCCCTACTTGTATACTCATTCTGAAACGTGTCGTCCTGATGACAGCCTGCACTCTCTTATATTTTCTTTCACGTAGCAACTCTTGCTGACGGGTGACCCTATCTGATGAGTTGTGGACGTTCGGGACCCTTCTGGCCTGCCTTGCTCAGAAAATAATATATCCACTGGAAGGCCATGTTCTGTATAGCACCCTTTCGAGAAATACAACACAACAACACAACAGATAGGCATCATCCGATAGTACCGAAAATCCAAGTCTGGCGAGCACTTTGCCCGAGAACACCACCTTCTCTTTACAGCTCCCATTATTTAAACCCGACCAGTGCTCCCACACTTCGCTTCCAATGGAATCTCCTCCAACCCATCCGTCATCATGGACTGGTCCTGCGCAGGGGCGTTGTCCGCAAAATGGATCGTGGATATGGCGACACGCTGACTAGAAATGGGTGATCGAGCCCCGAATCCGGTGTCGATCCCGTGCCAGCGACCCTGTCGGTCACGGTCATACATCTCCCGCACGCCAACGATAAATCGAGGTGTCAAGATGCAAAAGGCCGTATTGCTGAGAGCGTACAAGAACAGTACTGGGACGCTGTCAAGGTTGGGGGTATCTTCTATCATGGTAGTGATAATCCACAACATGTTCCTTGAAATTCGGGGGAAAATAAGTCAGTAAAGAAGAACATGAGAGGAACGTCCTGGCAACGAGTCTGAAAAGGTGTTGAAAGACAGACGTACGCAATAAAGTAAAGAATCCCTTCTCTCACGAATAATTGCATGTACCGGTTAGGTTGCCACTGTTTTGTTGCTCTGTACATGTCAATTGATTGCTTTGATGTGATGATTATAGCGAGAATTGGGAGTGCTACACCAAGAATCAAGGATGGCATGTTAAAGAATTTGAATATGTTGAGGACGAGCAGGGACCTAGTGCCTAAAAAATAGCAAAAAGAGATATTGTTGATTTGGACAACCCTGGCTGCGCGACGATGGCATCATTGTGACACAAGAGACCGATGCGTAAGACTGGGTAGTACATCAAATCAGACAAAGACACACCTGAGAAATCGGTGTTCGGGTTGTAGTAAATAACAGCGGCGACAAAGGACATAATAATCTCCACTGCATAGATGGAACTGAGTGTATAGAGGATCATTTTGGATCGATTCCACATTGCATATACCCGTAGGATCATTATGACTAGTGAGAACATAGTCAGCGGAGATGGAAGAAAAAAGATCAATGCTCACAATCAGCGGTGTAGTAAAATATTCGAAACATCCAATTCCACGACAATCCGACTATGATGCCTTCAACAAATGCTGTATTTCATACAAGATACAACAGTTGATTGATATACTCACAACTACAGAGATGTTAGCAGCTGCCTTCAATATGATTGAATTCGAAACATTACGTCTATCAGAAATCAAGTTAATACCATCGACGAAATAGGAGTAACTCACTGTCCGAGGACCCGGAATGAATGAAGTGCCGGCTGGCAGTGCGTGTATCAATTACGAAATTGACTAAAATTTTATCTTGAACATACTGAGGGCATTCATGCTTGAACGACAATGCTATGATGAGCTTAAATCCGCGCCACTATACAAAGCTATGGACTTGCATGAGGGCGGCAAGACCAACGTAGCGCACCTACGGCAAAAACATCACGTTAGAATAAGCGCGAAGAATTGTCCTGAGGCTTTATACGCACTAGTAGGAACATCGTAGAGACCCGTGTCCAAGGTCCGTGCTGTGATCCGATTAGATTGCTGCGGTTCACACTCTTTCATTTTTACCCAAATATAGTCTACCTGCGATACTATCATTGAGATACCAGCAACACAACGAGAATGACCAGAGATGTCGGACCTCTCTCGAAAAATTGAGGACTGTAAGATTGAACATGAGTGATCAAAGCCTTCTGCAATGGGGATACAAGGTATTCTTACGATAATCATATGCGCCAATAGTGATCATTGCAGCTGGCGTGCCTTGTGAGGGTTTATCATCCATCGTAGTTATGAATCGGCGTACCGGATATATAGTTGTTGAGCAGGAGAAGCTCCAATGTAGACTGCAGCGAGGACATGATGTGACAGCTTTGCAGTTCCAACACGTATAGTGCCAACGGAGGCGGCCTAGGAAGGATTGCCTGAGGGAACCAATGGTGCTCCGGCAGTTATATAGCATGTCAATTACTTCCCTGCAGCCGTCGGATTGATGACTGACTGTGATCAAGGCATAATATCATATTTGCGATGCAGGAGCATGCAGTCTCTCGCGAGTCGTGATACTGATGGCACAAGGCAGTGTGATTTGAAGAGCATTTGGCAAGCAGCAATAACTTGGCACTTCCACCTTTGGTCACCGTTGTCCACTGACCGTCTAATAAGGCAAGCCGGTCGCTCATGATTGGTTGAATTATGGTTTTCGTGATCCGCACGAATGCCAATTAAAGGCCTGTGCCGCTTCGTCCGTATGCTCCCTTGCTTGCGAGATAAGCACACTGGGCTAGGACCCACACGCTGCCCCATGTCAAATAATGGGGCCGCGTAAATCGATGGGAGCGTGGTCATGACTAGACACTACCCACTGGCATACCCACAACGGTCCCTGCCGTTCGGCAAGCCTCACTGGCTAGTGATAGCAGAAAATGGCGGCGATTAACGTGCTGATCCACGACTTATACTGAGATGAGATGCAACAGATCCTCGTCCGCTTGCCGGAGAGTGAGATCACCCGGTAAATCTAGAATTCATCGTCGAAACGATACCGTTAGCGAGGGAGAGTCTGATGATCTTTCAGTTTTATTGGATGACAGCCATACACCCAGTTAATATGTCAGAGTGTGAACGTTTCTAGGAGTTTAGGAGACAAATTATCATGAACCCTGCACCTATAAGGGAGAAATTCGGAGTCACCACACCCAGGCGCCAAGTAGGCGGTCGGGCTCGAAATGGAACAGCCAGGGAGCGGGACGAGCAGGCATGTTCGTGAGAATACGAGCGAAGCAGCTGGCGAACGATGGCACTCGAAATGGTCAGGGCGGCGCAGCGGGCGAGTGAATAAACGGCACGGACGAGGCTAGGAGCGAGCGGCCAGGCTTGAAAGGGCGCGAGTGGGGCTGTAGACGAGCGGTGGTGCAGGTGGATGGTAGACGAGCGATTGGACTCGATATGACGCGGGTGCGAGCGGTCGAGCCTGAAATGACATGGCGGACGAGTGGGTGGGCTTGAGGTGGGTGGGGCGGCAGGTGAGCGCCAGCGACCAGGCTCGAAATGACGCAGGTGGCCCGAGGTGGGGTGGCAGAGGAACGACCGGGCTCGAGCGGGCACAATTGGAGGAGTCAGCGAGCAGTGGTGCTAGAATGACATTGGTGGGGCGTTGGACGAGCAGTGGGGCTCGGGGGCTCGACATGACACGGAGTAGCGGATGCCAGACTCGAAAAGGCATGATAGGGTGGCAAGCGAGCGGTGGACCGCGAGATTAGCGAGAGGAGGTGCAGTGGGGGCTACCCATGCGCCGGTAACCAGCCGTCGTCGAGTCTAGTCACCGTTCAACCACTTGCACAACGGCCCATCCCCACTTCATCCTTGTTCTTCGAGCCACGACTCACGAGCCCCGTGCGTCGTGACGAGGATGACCCCTTTGGGCCAGGGGGCTCGTCCCCCGCCTGTCTGAACTGTCCGAGTCCGTGTTCGCCAGTAACCTAGCCCTCGTGCTTCTTACCGTCTGCCATCGTCACCCGGTCGTCCGAAAAGACATAGCGCTCGCATGCGTCGGCGACGAAGCCCCTCCCGCTGCCCTCGCTCTCCAACGACGGTGTCTCCCCGTCATGCTCGACACCACCCTCGCCCACCTCTCCGCCGACATCCATACTTACATCCTGCGCCGACGTGTGGCGCACATACGAACTCCTCATAGTCGACGACGGCTCCAAAGACGGCACATCCGTCCTCGCGCTCAAGCTCGCCGCCGAGCACCCGACGACTCACATCCGTGCCGTCGTGCTCGGGCCTCTTAATGGTCGACGCGGACGGCGCCAGCCGGTTCGAGGATCTCGAGCGTCTCTGGAAGGCCGCTGACGAGCTCGCGCCACAGAACGAACTGGCCGTTGTCGTTAGGCAGCCGCGCACACCTCGCCCTCACAGACGCGGTCGTCAAAGTGCGTGTTCCAGCTTTGGGAAATCGGGATGGCTCGTCACACTGATTCCTCGTACTACGTTCGTTCCTCCTAAACATCTCCATGTTGGGCTTCATGCCACCTCCGCATCATTGGCGTTGGTCACAGCCGTAACACCCAATGCGGCCTCAAGCTCTTCACGCGGTGCGTGGCGCAATACATCCTCTCGTAGCTTCCTCTGAGATACTCAAATCGTTGTTCTGGAGGTGCTTCTTACCCAGATGTAATATACCTGTGAATACTGCCACTGAGCTACATATAACACGGGAGTGAACAGAGATTTTCACAAATATCATGATGTTGATTCGAAGAGTGTCCGATTAGCGACAACTGAGAGCTCCCACTGTTGGTCATAAGTCGTTCACTAGTCCGCCCAATGAGGCAAGTTTGTTGCCAGGCTGTTTTCGCTCTAGGTCAACATTGGTCAAATACGCCCTCGTGATCATGGCCCACACGCATGCTAATTAAAGGCCGGCCTGTTCACCAATCAAGACGGGGTGCAGGGGATCAGTCGTGGATGAGTTAGATAGTTTTCCCGCGACTAGGTCGCCTCATCAGCCTGGAAGTCAAGTAAGAACTACTCGTGTGACGGCATAGATCGGCGGCGACTAACATGCTAATTTACGACTTGTATTAGGGTGTCGTATGTCCTCTTCGTTTGCCTAGGAGCGGGCGGATTGAGAAAGCATCGTTGAAACAATCGTGTCAGGTGAACAGGCTGAAGCTCCTCTAGGGCACAAAGCGGAATCTGCTGGCTGGGGCAGCATGGATTTGCGATAATGCCCTCCATCGCACACCATGCCAGAATAGTCAACGTACGGATACAACCGAGTAATGAGGGCAGATGAGCATTACATGGTGAGATGGACATACTCTTCGTGCGTTCACGTTGATTCGTAACGGCCGGTGGAGGCTGAAGTTGTGCCAATAGTTTTAGCTGCAGTTCAGATGACGCTGGATCACTGGCACAATCTCATGATCTATACCGTGACAGCCCAACTTCAATTCCACATAAATGTGGCGACCGCCCAGCCTAACGTTTCTCGCTTTAGTCTCATAGGTCCAAGCTTGTGGTAATGGCCATCAAGTTCCCAAACTTGAAATAGCCGTACTCAGATCAGCGACTGCGCGTCATACAGAATTGCATTTAGCGAAGACCCACAAGCAAAAGTTGCGAGCGCCCCGAGACCCGAGACCCGAGGAGAGTGTTGTGTTGAGTTGTTCTTTTCGTTGCACGGGGAGGCCTTCGCAGTCTTGGTCCCGTGTCCGATACGGCATATATTGCACTGGGACCCTGGCCTGTTCAAGTTGCTCCACAGACAAGATACTAAGCTGTGGCTCCCACAGCCTTGATTCAAATGCTGACCCAGCCAAAGTTCTGACTCCGAACAAGCAAACCTAGGCCTCGGGGAAGCTCGACTAAAATGACCGAAGGCGAAATCATTCGCGTCATCCATCACTTTGAAGAAGGTCCCCCAAAATCGCTTATGAAGGACAGCGTATATAATGACCGCCAATGAGTCATGCTTGACGCGTCCGGCACCGTGAACATCTACTTGGTGTAGGGTGGGCTTCCCTCTCGGCTCTTTATCTCAATCTTAGTTCACCCTTCGTTCTGGTCTAGGTTGTGCACGCGTAAAGCGCAGAACGATCCTCAACACACACTTGACTGTCACATTGTTGGCTTGAGCGCAATGGCAGAGTCCCCGTTCACGATCGCCATTCCGGATGATAAACTCGACCTCCTTAGGAAAAAACTCGAACTGGCCACGTTTCCAGACGAACTCGAGAATGCCGAGTGGAGATACGGGACCCCTCTTGCGGATGTCAAACGGCTCGCAGAACGATGGAAGAACGGGTACGATTGGCGCAAGC
>JBBPKG010000021.1:0-40802 GCA_038089115.1 Fistulinella cinereoalba | reverse complement strand
ATCGACATCCGCGTCGTCACGCTCGAGCAGAACCTCGGCAAGGGCGGCGCCGTGCGCCACGGGATGCTCCACGCGCGCGGCCACCGCCTCTTGATGGTCGACGCGGACGGCGCGAGTCGGTTCGAGGATCTCGAGCGCCTCTGGAAGGCCGCTGACGAGCTCGCGCCGCAGAACCAACCGGCCGTCGTCGTGGGCAGCCGCGCACACCTCGTCCGCACGGATGCGGTCGTTAAAGTACGTGCTCCTGTCTCGGGATGGCTCCGTCACGCATTGACTCCTCGTACAGCGTTCGCTCCTCCGAAACATCCTCATGTACGGGCTTCATACCATCCTCCGCATCGTCGGCGTCGGTCACATCCGTGATACCCAATGCGGCTTCAAACTCTTCACGCGGCGCGCGGCCCAACACATCTTCCCCGCGCAGCACCTTGCCACGTGGATATTTGACGTCGAGCTCCTCCTGCTTGCCAAGCAACTCGGTATCCCTGTCGCAGAAGTGTCTGTCGAATGGCACGAGGTCGCGGGGAGCAAACTCAACGTCGTCAAGGACTCACTCCAGATGCTTCGAGATCTCCTAGTACTTAGAGGTAATCAGTTGGTAGGACGTTGGAAGGTCACTCCTTTGCAATAAAACGTGTACGAGATATCGTTAACTTAATGCATGCATGCAAATGTCGGACGAGAAAGAGAGAAAGAAAGAAAAGGATCTGGTCCAAAAAATGAACGGAAAGAAATGGTCAAGTCGTCATCTCCGTCTATCGCTGTCAACAAAAAATGCATCTCTCCTTGAGTAAATACAAGAAAAGATTATAACTGTACATACGTGCAACATTAAGCATAGATGAGGCAGATGCGCGTGGGGTCGTCACAAAAATGTTCATTACGAGGGGATGTTGGCGCTAATCTCGTCAAGCAGCTCCCGAGCAATCTTGGCATTCGCCACCTAGACCACATCCGGTTAGCCTCGATCACTCAGCACGTTGTTCCGCCCACCCGAAGATTGTAATGCACGGTCTTGTTATCTTCGATAACGCTGAACCGTATATATCGCGGGTCTTGCGCCAGGAAACATTTCATTCCTTGGAATAGCGGAACATTCAGCAATACCGTGTAAACAGCTTCTTTTCGCATGACTAGCGGGAAGAGTTCAGTATGGCAATCAGGACTCTTAAAAAGGCACACACCGAGACGTGCGCTACTGCCGTCCGCACGTCGAACATTGAGTTTCAATTGCCCGCTCCCCCGTTCTTTCCACTGGTTTTGCGGGCAGAGCGCATAGAGTTTGCCACGAATATGAAGGAGTGTTTCTTCCTGCTCTTCACCGGTGATCACTGAAACAACGATCAACACGAGCCATCAGCGACGCAAGGATCTCAACTCGCCTTCCTGTTCCGTCAATCGCTCCTTTTCCTCATCGCTCAGTTCCTCGTCATCGTCCTTACCGGCACGCAGTCGCTCGCCAAACGTCGATGGTGCACGATCGCTCTCTGGATCGGCGTCATCTTCCCCGCTCCCACTCCCCTCCCCATTGCCAAGCGTGTAAAACACCGACTCGCCCTTGCGTTCCGAGCTCCGAGAGGAGCCACCGTCGGGCGATTCTGCTCGCGCACGTTTCGGATGTGGTGCCGAAAACGGATGGCCACCCACACTAGCGTATGTCGAAAACGCACTCGCGTTCATACCCATCGACCGTCGTGTCGGAGATTTGCTGCGTCCGAGTAGGCTACCGCTCTTCCCACCATAATTTCCCAACGGTGATTTAGATCGCGCATGAGACGAGTAAGGTGGCGCAGATGAAAACGGGGAGGCAGAGCCCGCAAAGGCCTCGAATCCTGTTCTTTTAGTGGCCGTGCTGGGCGTGGCTGGCTGTAGCGCACCCTGCGAAGGTGCCAACGCCGCAAATGACGATGGACTGAATGAAGAAAACGGTGGGGTATCCAGCGGCAAGGGAACATGCTTGGTGGGCGGAGACGTGGGCAACTTTTGATGGTTGGGCGATGCGCTTGAAAAGACGTTTTGTCCCTTGACAGAGGCAAACGGGGAGGCCGTTGACGCGTACGACATGAACCCACCCTATCGGGAACGGAGTGAGCACGCCACAGCGCGATAGATGAGGATACCCACGAGTTTCGGTGCGGGCGTCTCCGGGGCCGGTGCCGGCGCTGGGGGTGAGGCTATATTTTGCTCCGGAGGCGGCGATGGCCGCTTCGACACGCGCGGATTATCGTCCTTGCCGTCGTCGTCCCGCGGCCGCTTGGTGGTCTCGACCGCCGGGATAAGCGTCGAGTGCCCGCTCTCCGGCCCCGCACTGGTTGCGCGGTCAGCGAGCTTGCGCTTGAGACCCTTCTCAGGCTCGCCGCCATCCGACTCAGATGTCCGTCGGGTATGGGGGAGGCTAGAAGCGATATCGTGCGCTTCCTCCGCGTCTTCGGCCGCATCTTCGACGGAAGCGAGCGAGCATGGCGGTGGCGCGGCGGATGTAGAGGCCTGAGTGGCCTCGATGGTGCCCTGGGAGTCGTCCGGCAGCTGGGACCCGGGCGGGGAGACGGGCTGCTGCCACTTGATGTCCTCGACGCCCTGGCTGATCTGGCGGACCTTGACGTCATGGGGCGGAGAGACGGAGAGGGTGGGGGAGTGCGGGTGAGAGGGCGTGCGGGAGCGCGACTGGCTCTGGGGGTCCATGTCCTCCTCGAGGGTGGTGTCGAGCTGGACACGGCCCTTCTTGGCGGGCGATTTCACGTCGAGCGCGTGCTGGAATGGAAATAGCGGGGCCCGTGTTGGAGGTGAGGTTTACGTCAAGATGGGTGCCACGCGCTGGGGAAACAGGGAAAAAAAGGGACGTACGGCGCTGGTCGTCCTGGGTGTAGCAGGCTCGAGCGATACCTCGCGCTCGCGCTTCCTAGAGAGGGTGTTTTCTGTGCGGGATCATGGTGGGGGATGGAATCGGGTTCAGGATGAGTCGGCCGGGCTGATAAAGGAGTTGTACGGGCTGGCAGACGCACCTGTGGAGTCGTTGGTGTCCGGGGATGAGGACGGGGACGGCGGGGCGGGCTTGTTGCCGCTGTCGACGACGACGACGGGGTCGTCGGGGGTGCCGGGCATGTGCGCCAGGTGGTCTGTGCGCTGGGACTACGAGTGGAGGGTTCTTGTCAAGCAGCGCAGCTGACAAGCGCGAGGGGAATGGCACTCGGCACAACCCGATCACAATACAACACAGACAATACAGTCTAATCTACAACGCGCCGTCGCCCCTCCGCAATCGCAAGCATCTCGACCAGACTCGGCTCGAACACAGGCTTCGTCAGGACTCTGTCTGCAGTCAGCACACGCTCCCCGGCGCACGACATGCTCACCGGTCCACCCCCGCCTCGAAGTACGCCTTCTGGTCCCCGATAAGCGCATTCCCTGCACCACCTCAGTCCCCCGTCTGCAGCGGTGCGTGCGGCTCACCGGTCACCCCGACTACAAAGTCCTCCCGCCCCATCGCCCGCAGCCTCGCCACCACCTCCAGCCCAGACATGATCGGCATCTGGTTGTCCAGGAACACGACATCGTACTGCCCGCGCACCACCATGCCGGCCTCCCTCAACGCCTCCCCGGCAATCATTTCGAATGCGATCTCCCCATTCTCCGCCGTCGAGACATGGCAACCGAGGCGCGACAGCGTCCGTGACATGATCGTCCGTGTCAGCCGGTCATCGTCCACCACGAGCACCATCATAGGCGGCTCAAGCGAGCCCCTCTGCAATAGGGGCGGGCGCGAGTTCGCAGCGGCTTCAGGACCCAAATCATGAGTAGCACGTCCGTTGCTCGCCAGCGCACCGGACGATCTGCATCCCCTAACGGCCGTGCAGGGTAACGGCGGCCCGAGCTGCGTCCCAGAAGACAGCTCGCCAATCGTTCTTGTCAGTATGCGCGGCTCAGACTCGTCGCTCGTAGTCGGCAACACTAGCTCCACCAAGCCGCCTGCATGACGAGATCAGCGAGGGCGCACAAAAAGATAGAGCCCCGCACCTTGTTCCATAAGCGACTCCATCGCATTGGGAACTGATCCCGATCGCAAAGACCGGTTCTGCAGCAGGTCCATGGACAACGGTTCCTCGAGATCAGGCGAGTGTTTATCGCTCAGCCCAGACTCGGGATCCGGCAGATCGACCACCTTGACACCCACCCCTAGCGCTATGCCGCACAACAAACGGTACCGTGAGATCGCCCATGACAAAAGGAGGGCAATAAGTGGCCTCGACGACCAGACGGAGATGAACCATGGTACATACGCAATTCGACCCAGAACGTCGATCCATGTCCGAGTTTCGAGCGCACCCCCAGACGTCCTCCACTTAATTTCACTATCTGCCGTACTAGAGCCAAGCCTAACCCCGTGCCTTTCCCGCCTTGCTGGCGCCCCTGCTCGGTTTGATTGAACGCGGCTAATCCGATTAGCAGGCGCATTGCCGTCAGGTGACTACACTTACTAAAGAGCTTGCCTTGGGTGATCTCGCGGTGCGGTATGCCATTGCCCGTATCACTGACCTCAATGCGCACAACTATTCTCTTCAGAGGGCCGCTACACTCTAGGTTCGGATTGCCGATAGCATCGCCATGGTCGGGTGAATCCTCCCTGTTTTCAGGGGTCACCAGAAGCTCTTCGATGACATCCCCCGGCTCAACCCGATGTCGCTCGCTATCTCTCAGTTCAGGGTGAGGATGGGCCGGGAATACCAGGCGGGTCGTACAGGTGACACACCCACCCGCAGGGGTGAACTTGCACGCATTACTGCCAATATACACATCAGATGACATCCTCGGAAAGGCCATCCCCTCACCTAGCGAGGTTGTTGATGATCTGACGAAGTCGTATAGCATCCCCCAGAACTACGCCGTCTTCCGTGTCACTCACAGGGCCCAGGTCTTCTCGTGCAGCTTCGCACGCTGCCTTGCGTGCGATCTACAAAATTAGATGTTGGTTTGTAATAAAAACGCGCGCAACACACCTCATCAATCGCCGTGTCCAAATGAGTCACCAGTTCGAGGTTGCGCGCATCTGTGGCCATTCGTAACGGCACAAAGAGGGTCCGCATCACTGCATGGAATGCATACGGCTTGGATAAGATCTCAAATCGTCCACTGTCCATGCGATTGCTGACAGAATATCAATGACGATTCGCGATGGCCTGTAAAGACTCACAAATCAAGCATGTCATTTAGAACTGGTCACAACGGAAATTAATGTAGTGGTTAATAGGTTTATAAGAAAACCTGACCTTTGGACATCATCACCAAGCTGCCTCCCAATGCTCTGAATTCGATTTCTTGCGCCTTTGACACTGCTCCAGATGCTTTCATGTTCTGAACTGCTAACACTGCCATGGGAACAAATGAAACGAGATACACATATTTGGCGGCGATACGTACGCGCTGTATTCAGAGGTACACGGACCTGTGTTGACCACGAGGTAAGTTGCGCAAACTCGCCAAGGATAGAACAGTACTCATCATGGAAGACATAGCTATAATATATCTTCAGTTACTGTGGGATATTAACCATAGAGACACTTGCGATGTAAGTCGACGCTTCGAGTCTGCCTCTTTCCGTTCATTGATCTGTGCCTTCTGCGTCTCCTTGAATTGTATCTTGAGTTGTTCACGAAGAATAAAAAGCCTTCTCTCAGACTGTCAATCTATCAGTGGCTGGACGACAAATACAAGTAAAGCACACCTACGTTCTCATGCATGTAATGCACAAATAACAAGAAGATATGGTATAGGATGAAATTCAAGAGATCTTACTTGACATGTCAAAGCAAGCAGTGTACTAATCTGTGAAAACACGTACTATGGACCCAGATTGGCCGATAAGGCAAGATCAATGCAGAAGCGCTAGTGCGAGACCGCATGAAATGAAATGAAGCAGTGCCCTCGTTTCCACTTACACAATAAAGAAGGTCAGAGATCCGATGAGTGCGGCCATCCTGCTGGTCATCATTCCAAAAAGCGCAATGGTTTGTAAAGCCGAGGTATAGCTACTCGGGTGGTCAGCTTGGCAAAAAGGAGAGGGACGGAGGGATGTACTAGAACATGCCAAGAAAATCCTTTGTACCAATCTCGTAAACGTGGACTGGGCTATAAAAGCCACACAGATACCTTGATAGACAATGCGTCAGGCACGGTATGGATTATGAGGAATAAAAGGTACAAACATGGCGATAAGCTCGTACATGCCCCTAAACACGCGTCAGTGTGCACCGAGAAGCTCATGAGGAAGACTGACCAACACCAAGTCGCACATCCCAAGAGTATTTGGTACGGGATTGGGCGATCTCGAGGAAAATCGAGCACGACAAGTACAAGC
Organism: Fistulinella cinereoalba; assembly: GCA_038089115.1. NCBI lineage: Eukaryota > Fungi > Basidiomycota > Agaricomycetes > Boletales > Boletaceae > Fistulinella > Fistulinella cinereoalba. Next base: position 34,450 of record JBBPKG010000021.1, on the reverse strand, counting down.
AAGGGAAATGTCAGGGCGGGAGTGAGCTGCTGAACATCAGCACTTGATTGGCAAGAGAGAAACGTGACCGACACCCAGCAGCCATATTCTGTCGAAAATTGTCACTGGCGTTGCGATAGTGCAAGCACCCATGACCCAGTTTGTGACAAGAAAAAGGGAGGACCACAGGACAAGCGACTGGGAAAGACTGAGTACACTGTTTGAGGGGTAGGTGAGAAGAGTACCTTCTTGATAAACCAGTGTTCCTTGCGAAATCGCTTTTCGGTCCTGTCGTCGAGAAAGCGAACGCAGAAAAACTTGAGGATGGCATGCCAGGCTTCGGAGCGAAGAGACCAGTATGCGCCAGATGTGGGATGGCCATCGTCTGACAACGCGGCCCTGGCGCGATCGAGAGTGGTGCCAATCTGTGCATGGCTCTCGGACGATCTTGAGTGGCCACGTTCGGAGGATTGATTAAGGGAACTTCTCGGGTCCTCTGTCCAATCTCTGTCGACGACGATCTGGTCGACCTCGTCGTGCTCCGGGTCGTCATCGGTGCGCTTGGGGGGGCGATTGCTCTCGAGGGTGCTGTCTGCCACAGCGGAGGAGTCGGAGGGGGGGTCTACGCCGACGCGCTTAGCAATGTAGGCGAGATGCACTCTGAGACCAGCGAAGCGAGCGGTCTGGTTTTTGGCGCGACGCGGGATGCCGGGGAGCTGGCGGAGGTCGCGGGGCGGCAACGGCTGGCTGTACGGGCGCGGCATGAAAGCGCATGCAGAACCAGTCCGACATGATCCTATTCCGAGCCTGCTCGACCGTTTTGAACGCAGGACTAGCACTGTGGGTCCACGCCGGCACCAATTCCACACAATTCAACCTCCGCACCCCGCCGAGCGCGGCACACCCCGGCCATCCCGGCGCGCCAGCCCCCATGCCGAGCACGGCATCCACATTCGCGCCCCGTCGGAGTTTGATTACCACACGGCATTCTGCCTTCCTCGTATCACACACCTTCTCCACCTTGCCTCCTCCAGTGCACTTCTCCTCTCCCTGTAAATACACATACCCCCAGGTGCGCGAAAAATTAGCTTCGCCGCATATCATACAGTGACCTCAGAGCACTCAGCAGCCCGCCCGATTTTTTGCAGCAACTCCCCTGCGTAGCGCCCATGGCGGTACAGATCACCCTCAAGAGTGGGGACAAGGTCAAAGTGAACGGTAAAAATCGGCTTGCGCTCGTATTCGCCCCATCTTGACTCCAGGAACGTCTCTCTGCAGATCATGTATACTGTTCCCCGCCCTGGTCCGTCAGGGACGGCACCCCTTACTCTGTGGCACGCATCATGGAGTTCCTCCCCCCAGAGGGTATTTCCAAAGGTAAAGGAAAGGGAAAGGAAGCATATACCCGTGTTCGCCTGGCCTGGTACTACCGTCCGAGCGACGTCAGCGACCGTCCCGTCGCCGACTCCCGCCTACTCCTAGCCGCCATATACTCCGAAGTGTGCGACATCAACCAACTCCGGTCCAGATGTTTCGTCACTCACAGAGATAAAATTACCGACCTTGCTGGCTGGAAGAAACGCCCCGATAGATTTTATTTCAATCGTCTGTTTGACCCCTACATCAAGAAGGAATTCGAAGTCATCCAAGCACAAGACGTCCGAAACCGTGAGCCCAATACAGTCACGTGTTTGCGTGCCCGTTTCATTCATTTCTCCAGTGCCCGATCACATACGCCAGGTCTTGCTCTCTAGATATGAATATGTGGTCGCGGAGAAAGATGTCGTCCCCGACCTCACAGATACCCTTCGTTTATGCGCCACATGCAGCCAGTGGTGCGCCAAGTAAGCGGCACCTTCCACAGCATCTCCCCCATCTCATTATCTCCGTGTATTAATGAAGCCCCGATACGGTGAGATGTGACAGGTGCAAGAAGTTCTTCCACATGAGCTGCGTGCAGCCACCTCTCCTCGCTAAACCCTCGCGTGGCTACGGGTGGACGTGTGCACCATGCTCCAAACGCCACGAGGAAGAAGTTGACAGTCACGACGTCCGCCACCCGACGCCCGTGACCAAACCCAAGTCGAACGCACCTGCACCTCGTGGCCGCGGCCGGCCACGAAAGGATCGCACCCTAGCCGAAAAGGAGGAGAACATCGATATCAAGTACTACAAGATGTGGCCATTCCGATATTTCGGGTGAGTGTCTAGTTCCCGGACTTTGATTCCCCTAAAGCCAATTGTCTGGCAACCGGCATGCCGGCAACGACAAAAAGCCAATATACTGTTGCGGAAGACACGCTTGGTAAGTGTGAATGTTACTATTAATGGAAAAAAAGCATATATGGATCGTAGATCCCGACGACCTCATTTTTCCGCGGGCCGCGACCCGAGTCGGCCCGAAGTACCAGGCCACTACCCCCTTGCTCAGTGCCATTGTCCCCATACCGGACAGCGACGAGATTCCCCTCCCAGTCGACCAAAGAGGGGGTGACAGTACCGTGGAAATTATTAGCACTGTCAGCAACCTCTCGGATGAGGAAGGTGCGCATACATGCATCATGTGGTTAGGTAATGCCAACTCACCCTCCGCCAGTTGCAGAACGTAAGTGACTTAATGCTTTCCCGGCCTGCCCCCATTCAGTTATTCTGTACGTCAAGTGGAAGAATGGAAGTCTGCACTGACCAGGAAAACCGAGGATCTCTACAACGTCGATTGGCTTACCGAGGCATTGCGGCGTTTTTCCCAAGCACATCTGATGAACAGGGGGTGGTCTACCGTGGACATGAGTGTTCCCACTCGCCTTGAAAAGGTAATCTACATCCTTTTGTCTACCGTTGATTCACCATAATCAAATTGTCTTGTAGTGGAAGAAAGGGGAAACCAGATATACCGACAAGGAATGGATGGCGGAAGAAATTGTTGCTTTTGAGGATGGCATTCTCGTCCATGGACCCGAGCTCCGAGCGGTACGTGACGAAATAGGTACACGCACGCTGCCAGAGGTTGTCCGATTTTATGGCCATTGGAAAAAGTATGTTCTTTGGTTGGTAGTGTTGTCTCATTTTTTCATTCCTGGTGCTAGCCTTCGGTTAAAGGAGGATCACATACGGGCCCGTGAGCGTGCGGCAGTCATCAAAGACGGCGGGGGAGAGGAACGCACCTTCGATGTGCCCATGTCCGACGACGAAGGATCCATCGTCCGTGGGTCAGCCAAGGCCAACCCTAGTTGCGGTGCCTGTCGGACACGTGAATCCGATATCTGGTGGCGCGCTCCAAAGGGTCTTGCAACTGATATCCTGTGCGATAGTTGTGGGACCAACTGGCGAAAGTACGCCGACTTGAATGTTCGGCCCGTTCGCGAGGAGGTCATGGCATCCGGGAGGAAGGCTGTAGAGAAGCGCGAAGGCACACCGCTCAGTGCCCGGAGTGCGAAGCGGTTCAAGGTATGGCAGCTCCTCGGCCCCGTTTCAATGAATTGATGTCTCGTATCAGGCTTCCTTCATGACAAATGGCACCTCCCCACCTGTTACTTCCGCAGCGCCCCAATTACGGTGTCTAGCATGTCAAAAAAGCGGGCCAGTTGGCCGAGTGATCAAGTGCAACCAATGTCACTTCCGAGTGCACGCTGGTAAATCTATCATGATATCTAGCGACCGCCCATCACTTATCTATCTGTAAGGCGTGTGCGGTGGCCCCGTGAACAACTCTGCCGTTGAATCATGGCTGTGTGATCTGTGCGATAACGACAAGTTGCAGGAGGCGTCCTCAGTGAGTTTTTTTTGCGCTTGTTTTTGGTTGCCCTCTCACGTTGTTGGGTTGTAGAATACGGATTGCGTACTCTGCCCACGCAGAAAATCAAAGGTACCAACGAAGGACGCGGAATCGTTTTTGCGTGCTGCGAAACCCACGGAGGGTCAAGCCTGGGTCCACGTCTTGTGTGCTGTATTCTCCCCCGAGGTCACTTTTTCAGATCCTACGAATCTACGGCTAGTGGAAGGTATTAGCACCATCCCTCGTTCCCGCTGGTCGACCGTACGTCCTCGGGACTTTTTGCGCCTGTGTACCTATTCTTACCCGCGACAGAAATGTACCTTGTGCGGTGAGTCGGGCGGTGCAGTTATTCGATGCACCGACTGCATTCGAGAATATCATATTGCATGTGCCTGGAGGAATGGTCATCGCTTTGGCTTCGAGATCCAACCTGTGAGTGTCGCACCATTTTTTCATTGCCGTGCTCAGCCTATGCCCAGGTACGAAACCACCGTCGTGATGCGACGACGACCGTGTTCAAAGGCGAGATAGGCAACATGACCCCCGTCGTCTGTTGTCAAGATCACGACACGAGCAAACGCGTGTTGTTCGACATGTGCGAGACGGACGAGGACGGCGAGGTGATGTCCCTGAGGGTCCCTTCTTTTCCATCTAGAAACGTGCTGATTCAGCCCTTGTTTCCCCCCTTATTGCGCTGCTCTTGTTTGCGCAATGCCCCTTGATGCTGCGCACTACCTGACCGGTTGTCCGCGTTCGACGGACACGCATCATCTAGACCGCGCTACAAGCCTTTTGCCAGACGTACAAACGCGCCCCAGTATCTCAGGCCCACGCGCTACTCCGCAAAGCCCGTCGGCTCGACACCCTCGTCCACCCACAGCGTCTCGAGGCGACCGAAGGGGCAAGCGAGCCCGACCACCAGTGCGACCTGTGCGCGACGCGTTATTCGCCGTGCTTTTACCGGAGCAGGTACTATCACGATCGATGGCACTGTCACAAGTGTCACTGGTCGATACAGGCCAAGGCAGGGGACAAGTCGTCGGGCGAGGAGTGGTCAGGAATGGTGTCGCCGCGCGCGTCGCGTGCGATGCAGGAGTAAGTCATTGTAGATTTGTGGTTGTGGTGCATGCCCGGGTTGTTTGGGGTGATGCGATGTGTAGCCAATTCTCCGTTCTGTGTACTACCCGTGGGTCTTCGGCGACGACCCGTTGCCTTCGTTCCTTCATGTATCATGTATCCACGTTTTCCTTGTTCTTGACGCTGCTAATTATCGTCATATGCGTACATTTCCCTATGTAAACTAGTTTGAAAGGAACGAAGGGGAGGAAAAGCGTCAAGGAAAGATGAGAAGAGCAGAATACAGACATCGTATGGCAAGGGATAGTACTGTGTGCACAAAAAGGGACCATAAACATCCAAATAAGAGCAATCTTAAATATCCGTGCAAGTAATGAAGGAAAGTGAGACAATGGGTGTTGGTCGAGTCAGTTTGTTCTATGTCTTGATTCGTTTGTAGTATAGTACATATGCGGGTCGTCCCTGTCCGACGATGGTGACCATAGGTATGTCTGGGATGAAACAAGTAACAGAGCACGTACCACCACCTCTTTACTGTCCGTCCCTGTCACCCGACTGTCATCGCAATAGAGCCATCCAGGTCGCGATGCAATAAATGCCGTGTCTAGACAAGTTTCATGAGCCGAACCAAATGATGCACTCCAGCAAACGCAAGGAATACTCACAGTGGCCATTGCTCAAACTTCCAAAGTGGTTCGTGACGCCATACAGATCATACCGGTATGGCGGAGTCTGCATGCGTGGGTCACCGGACACAGTGGCCGCCGTTAGCGTCTCAGCGTTCTTGCGCATGTCTGGTGGTAGTGGGGAGGGCATGTAGTTGGTCAGGTCGAGGCCTCGGAGAGGGAAATCCACGATCGTTTCGATCTTGTCTGTAAAAGGTCCCTTCACAGAGAAGCGTTTGAGGTGGATCAATAACACGGGTGGTAAACGAGAAAGGGAGAGCATCTTGGTGGCGCTGCGCAGTGTTTTGCACTTTGGACAATGCCTGAGGTAGGTCAGAGGTGAAGGATCGACTCGAGATGTGTAAAAAATAACGCGCTTACCACGCCTCCGACTTTTCGAGAACTTCCTCCTTGACAAATGCATCCAAACACGAGTACAAAGAAACCTTCGACGGACCCTTGATGGAGGGTATCGGTAACGACAAATACATGAATGAATTGTAGGTTGTCGAAGTCTTAATGGTAGAGTTCATCAGCAATGGCAAACATTTGCACGTTGGATGGCGACTGACATGATGACAAGTTAAACATTCCATCCGGTTCCGGAACTGCCCTTGGAAGTAGTCCACAATCAGACTATCGTTGCGCATCCTGTATATTTCCCACTCCTGTTCGCTCGCGATCTGCTGAGGCAGTTTCTCCAGTTCAGCTTCCCGTTCCGGCGATGACTCCTGGTTAGGTTTCGTGAGTACACGATTGAGGTCTTCATGGAGGCCATCCAGCAAGAAAGTCAAAAACTCTTGCGAGTCATGTTGGTCCGAACCACTGAACTGTGCCGCATGGTTACATATCGATTTCTAGGAGGGGAGGAATTTGGATACCAGCTTATAACGAAAGAAGAGGTACGTACGCGGAATCCTAAAGGGTTAAGATGAGGAAGCTCCGAATGCGACATCTCGTAGAGGATCCTCGCAAATGCATTTGCCAAGCTTCCCTTTGTCCCCAGTGGGTTTACCATGTTCACCGCGTTCTTCCATCGTCCGTCTTGGATATGTGAGCAATCCGTTCAGCTATGTAGTATGTAGCAGCAGACCGTACCTGTGAAGAATCTTGCAAATGGTACCGTGGCACTCAAACACTGAATCGTCGCATTCATGTAACATGTGTTACCCAGATTCTTCAACCCGGCCGTATTCATCTGCGTATCAGACCAATAGACAACGGGGTAGTCAGATTGAATAGTCGGCGGTTTCGGACCTGTCCTTTGAGGTGTGATGGTGTATGATGACGAATGCAGTAAGTGAGGCCGGGAATCCTGACGCTCAGACACGGGAGCAGCTACAGGCGGAGGCGGTCGAATGACGTGGAGATCAGGGTAGTCGATTGATGTCGGACGATGCGTAAAGCCGGGGCTGGCAGCACCATTCATATACTCACTTCGCCGTCTCGCCATGTTGACAGATGCTTGAGGGGGAAGGGACACAGGAGTGAAGGATGATGGAGTCGGAGAGAAAGAGGATGCGTTTGGAGCGAAGGGAGATGCTGGAGTGATTGATGGGTATGTGATAGATGTCGAGTTACTCGTGTTGCTGCCAAAAGAGTACATTGTCGGCCTGGGTGACTGTGATATCTGGACCTGAACGGTGAACGTAGTGTCACCAGTGATACCAGGGCGCCTTACACTTTCCGATTGACTATGAGTGTGTGATATAGATGATGGAGGTCTCGAGATTGCTTGTCGGCGAACTAACAATGCGTGGCTTTCCAACATTGTGTCATTTTCAGGTACCTTTCCGGATGGTCTTTGAATATCGAAGATGTGAGTAACATTCAGGACATTGGAACAGTGAGGACGTACAAAGGAGATAGCTCCAAGGGCCGTTTTTCGGTCAACAGTCCGTTTACGTGCGTCGAACCAGGCGGCGACCGATGACGTGATGCATCAGGCATCGAGGGGGAAGACTGTATCGCACCTGAGGTACTACTGATGCCATGCTCAAGGATGCTGTTTGGCGAGGCTCTCGTCCCAGCAGGTACTCCGCGGGTGACCTCATCAGAAAATCTTTGCTTCCACGCCTGAAGACCTCCTACGAGTAACATGGGCGTATGGCGCAGAAACTTCCTGTATGCAACTTCGAACACGGCTCGGACGAAGGCCGGGAGTGGACCTGTAGCATCATACGACTCTGAAGAAACATCATAAAAAACCACGAGGTCAAACTTGTCACGGTTCTGAAAAAGCACCCATTCTTCACGTGGCGCAACTACCAAAGAGTCTTCAAGGCTAGCAGCAGTCACGCTATGCCTATCGTCAGCGTACGATATGTCAGCATGTCGCTCCTTAATTACCTTGGGCGCGCAAGCACAGACGGCTCGAGGCACACTATGGCATCTGCTTTGATGTGTTCGCTCTCAAATTCGTCTCTTGTCCGTATGTCGACTAAGAGGGTTTTGAGACCAGGTACCTCCAAGAATTCACGCAAAAGTTCGGGAAGGATTGTATTAGACGCCGGTATTACTGGTTTTTCCGGAATGGGCGATGGTTTGGAAGAAAGCGGAGAGGATGCGAGGGCGTTAATGGACGGTTTTGAGGTGATCGCCGGAGAGGCCGGCCGACTGATGAATGCATTGACGGTCGGCGTTATCGGCGTACTCGACGGCCGCGGCCCAGGGTCAATAGACAGCGAAGGGAATTGTTTGAAAAGGGGAGATGTCGATGTTGGCATTTCAGCGCCGTTTGTGTTGTTGGATTGCGAAATAGACGACCTGTGGGTGACACTACTGTTCCCTGTAGGTTCTGCGACCGGTACAGACGGGAACCGGGACGTAAATTCGTCTAATTCGTCTATAGACGGGAAGGTCTGTGAAAACTCGGCAATGGTAGTATGGGGCAGAGGGGGAGATGATGATTCTGAGGAAGTGGGCGAAGGCGGACCTAAGCAGGAGGGAGGGACAACAGCGTGTGGTGATGATGCCGTTGAGCTGTTGTTTGATAGTGGGATGACGACCGCGGACGGTGGAGGCGCCGGCGCTGATATAAGTGTTGGTGATAACTTATGAGCACGTATGGGTTCGGGAGACTTGAGGGGGATGTGAGGGGGGGCAGGGGGCGCGGCAGAAAATTCTCGGGATGTACGCTTGGAAGTATCGACTGCCAAACCAGCGTCGTTCAACTTCTTGACACGATCGGCTATGGAGGTCCCGAGTCGCCTGCTTGGGCCTGCATCGGCGTTATCAGCGCTGATGGGTTATGTGAGTAGGGTTGAGATATAAGGTTGATAATGCTCACGTTGTGGCTGATTTTTCCAGATCGGTCAACTTTGCCTCGATAGCCTGAACACGTTGAGTAAGGTTGTTGCCCTCGCTCTAATGACGCACAAATTAGCCCTAAATGAATCCGACGGGATAGATAACGACCTTTTGAAAGTCGACAAATTCCTTGAACAAAACCCCATGTCGTGCAGGCTTGTTTTCTGCCATGAACTCTGCGCTGTTCATGAACATGTGGGTCAAACTGCCAGCTCTCAGAAGAGCGCCGAGCGCCGCCTTCAGATCGCCCTGGTTTTCAAATATCCGGGCTTGCTGAGACTGGGTGCGCGCGGTCTTGATGAGCGAAATGGCAGAAAAGCCCTTGGCAGCTTTTCGGACGTCCTCCTTTGCCTTTTCCTTGACCTCTGCGACTGTCAGATCATCTGTGACTGCGGCGGAACCATCGTGCATTGCTGTCGGTGAGCTGTGGCCTTTTCTGGTGTCGTCGGGAAAGTAAAAGTGACTCTTCTCACTCTGTGAAGATCCAAAGCCTGGTCCAGGGAGGGTCGGAGGAAGTATGGCAACACTAGGCATGAAAACGGGAGCGAGATGGCAGTAGGAAGGAAGGAGCGAAACCGGTGCCAAATGGACCAGGCCGGACTGCGAGCGGGCGAGCAGGAGCGGACGCTGTCCCCCTGCCAAAAGACAGGATTACGTAATGCGCAGTGCACCAAAGCTTGTCACGCTCCCCGTGACACCATGTGACTGATATTCTGCACGTGACTCGACGCGTTCAAACTCGATCTCAACGGCGACGACGACGAGCAAATTTTCAGATGGCCGACGCTCAGCGAAACGTGCACTGGGCACTTGATGTGTCCATTTCTGACTTTGGATCTCCTTTCGACACGACCTCCTCCTCCTCCTCCTGCACTTCGACCTCAAGCTTCCAATATATCAACTCACAACTCGTCGCCCACGGCTTCGTTGCGGGCCCGGGCATATCACTCGAAGGCATATCCAGTGAGAGCATGGAGTGCATTACTAAATGCCTCCTCGCGATGCTCAGCCAACGCGTGGTATGTAACCTTGGTCAGATCAACGTCAGCCTTTGAACACGTCGGCTAGAGGGACATGTCGCAAGCAGAGGCCCTTTCGACCAAATTACGGACTCTGTCGTACGATCACGAACGTCTGATTAACATGCATCACTCTTCCACCGACAAGGCACTGAGCGCCGAACGCGAAGTGAACATGTACAAGTCGCGTCTTGCGTGAGTGGCAGCCAAGCTCTGTGCTAGGCGATACTGATTAATGTTTGGCAGCACTGCTGCTCGTTCGCTGCAACAATCAGAGTCCAGCCACAAACAGACCGCTGCCGAACTTCAACGTACGAGGACATCCATGCAGGCTTTGCGCACCACACATGTAGCTGAGCTCAAGAGGAAAGAAAAAGAGATTGAACGGATGGTAGAGAAATGGACCAAACTCGCAGACTTCCAAGCCAAGTCGTCTCCCGGTGTAAAAATCCGCGGGGCAAATGCTGAGGTCGCCTCCGGCATGGAGCTACTCGGGAAGGGTAAAGGATATCTAGAAGTTGCCCTGGAGCACGCCGAAGGCGCGAGGAAGGAACTCCTTGACGAGACTACCCGACTTAGGCGATTGGTGCTTGTGTCCGCGAATCGTTTGCAGTCTATGATACATGAAATACGTATTTTGGCATCCATGAAATCCCAGGAGGTAAGCTTCTTTTACTGTTCCACAAGAGATTGTCTGATGTGCATAAGCCTACTTTCTTCGATCACGATGCGTTGTTTCCGATTGCCCCGATTAATGCGACAGATGATAAAATCCTTTCCCTCTTTGCCTCCGCAACCGACGCAATTTCTGTGCTGTCGAACCAGATCTCGGACAGCTCGAATACTACCCAGGTTAAACCTTCCGGACCAGCCATGGAAACAGACTCCGAAGAATGCAAACGTCTCCGAGCTACTATGGAAAAGCTTCAGATTGAACTTGGTGTGTTGAACCCTGCTCTTCTTCAATCTTGGCGGTAACTCTCTTGTCTAGCTGAGGCCAAGAAATTGCATGACGCACACGCATCCGAGACACGTGAACTTTTCAATCAACTGGCAGCTCAAGGAATGCAGGGAACCTCCATGGGCGACCCGATAGCTAATTCCAAACGTACCGCGGAGCATGATCAGCTAGATCATACCAAGAAGGAGCTTGAGGACGAACGCGAGAAGTTCACTCAGGCAACCGTGAAGCTCGCCAAAGAAAAAACAGCTTTTGAGGTGAGACCCACTCATCCACCGTGACACTGTCACCCAACTCCACCTTCATTTTCATGTTCAGAGTGAAAGGATCCAATTCATGGAAGAAAAGCGATCATGGCAGGCACAGAAGGTGCTTTCCGAACACGCGCCCATCCCTCCACCGGAAGTGGCACTCCCCGGCGCCCCTTTTTCTCCCGGCCTGGCTGCTCATCTTCCTGAGGCAAAGAAGTCACCCCGCAAGTCACCTCGCAAAAAGGTCGTAGGCAAATCAAGTAACAGTCGTAAAACGCGCGCTTCTCGCCGTTCTTCCGCCTCTATTCCGCCACCCACCAATGTTGAACCTGCGTACGAAACGGAGGTGATTCCCATCATAATGCCTGCATCAAGGCAAGAGGATAAATCATCCGGTCTGACGAAATCAATCCTTCCAACGTCTTTTGTTCTTCCACCACCATCACCTAGGACGTCGCTTCCACCGCCTGAGTCGTTGCTCGGACATCATATCCCTGAAAGCGATCCAGACCTTACCAAGTCCCCTCTTCCGAACCTCATCCCGACCATCATCGAACCCACCCCGATCCTCATGCAACAGGCAGCCTTGGCTCCGGCCTCACCCCTTACCTCACCCGCTTTTCGACGTCCGTTCCCCGTGGCTAAACCGTTGGCACCTCATATGACCCATGCGTATTCACCCATAAAACCCAGTCCGCTCAGTCGGATTCTCATGCTCGCTCAGTCTCCCGAGAGTCCGGAAACCGAAACACTACCCAAGTCATACGGACAGGATACAACGCCGACGGACCCCGCCCCCGCCGCAGTCGGACCACCAGACACGAGGAACGCAGAAGATAGTCCACTCAGAGAAAAGAAGACGGGGCGGAATGCCATGCATGGCCAAAAAGCAGACAAGGTAGACGCGAAAAAGCGGCTATCGAGGGAGAGGAGCAAGGTTATGGAGGAGCCTGCCCCTACCGCGACGGGTAAAACCAGGGCGGTCGGTGTAGGGGAGAAGGAGAACCGGGATAAGCCACTCCGTCGAGCGTCACCACCTGCAATAAGTGTGCCCCCAGTTAAACCGTCAAGTATTCCCCCGACGAACAAACTTGATCCACTGGCCAAGCCTACGACGAAGCCCCCAACAAAGTTGCCAGTCGGCAAAGGCGGTGCAAGAAGAGTACCTATTGGAAGTGCAGAGGCGGCGCCGTTGCCAAGTTGGAGAGGTTGAATTCTACCGCAGGTGGTATATGTATTCTATGCTTACAGGTTACTATATAATTGTACAAGATATGATTGTTTCTGCTACTTAACAACTACTGATGCCGCGAGGAATCAGGAATGAGCCAAAATATTTGTCCAAGTCTCCGAGGTCGGTCGAGGGTACGATGGTTCCCACATATCCATCGGGCCGAACAACCACAACGGTGATTTGCTCCGGGTCTATGCCGAATGTCTCATACGCATGCCCACCTTGGGTTCCTGTCACGTCGGTATCGTCGAGGAGCACTCTATCATGCATCGACAGACCTCAAGCTATCGGCATGAAGGCAAGAACAGAACACTCACTTTGACCAGTGTGGCCGGAAGAATGCCGGGACAAGCAAATAATGCACGACATCCTTCTTACCCGCGGCGATCGTGAGTATATCGAACATGGTGGATATCTCCCCATCATATTTGGAGAATAGTTTGCTCAACTCTTCCGCGAGTGGGTCCAACTCGGCGATCCGAGCTTCAGTCAGGTTCCCCACGAAGAACAACAGCTTGAAGCGAATGTCGGCGGGAAGCAAGTCTTGCAGCTCGACCGGGCGAGAGTTGGCAGCGTGAACAAGTGCCTGTGGGAGCATCCTTTTCCCAATGATAAGATTATGCGCGTGTTTCTGGTGTTTGGACTCCACGATCGCCGATGGAGAATAATGCACTCCGATGCCACTTGTGAACCCTCCAAAGGTCTGGAATGCGCTGATAAAAATTTCCGAATTGATGTGAGAGAAAGCTTCACGGATAACCAAGAGCGACCATGAGAAACACTGACTTCAAGAATTGTTCGTGAGATACACCGTCTTCATTCTCTGCCGTCCTCGGTTTTCCAGAAAATAGGCTGGCGAACTCTTTATCAAAGTTTATCAAGTCTTGCGCGTACTTTCTGCGCTCGAGTTCGTACTGAAAGAGTATATGGTATATTCGAGATAACAAGTTGTTACAAAACTTACAGTTCCCAAGAGCGACGGACTGGACCATCCTTTGAGTACTTGTGCAATCTTCCACGCTGATGATATTCAGTTATCGCCTGACAACGCTGAGAGATACATACCGAGATTATGGGTATCGTTCATACTAGCATTCATTCCCTGGCCTAAACCAACGATGAAGATTCTAAGATTCCCGATGCGAGGGAAATCTTCTCACCGGCTTTCGGGGAATGAGTGTGACATGCATCGCCAGCAATAAATACGCGGTCCTTCACGGAGTAACTGGAGGCCACACGCTGCCCGACTGGTGTGCACTCCCATTGAACCGGCGTGGGCGCAACATTGGGAATTGACGCACTGATATAAATTGTCCACCATTCAACCTTTTTCGGTTCGGCCAACTCAAATGGATAAAATATCTTCCTGGTGGCCTATCGGGACGGTTAATCATGTTAACAACACCCTCAATCTGATTCCTACCGAAATGAGCTTCTCTGGGCTCATCCTCTCCTTATCAACCCTCCCAGTTGTCCGATCTATGACATCCGCATCCGATAGTTGGGTATATATACGGACTTTGTCTCCTTCGCGAGGAATGATCATACAGGACCCGCTGTCAGAATGAATAGCGGTCTTGTTACGAATATCTGGGATATTTGTGTCTGGTACCATATCGACAACGCCCCAGATGTAGTCTGCGGTTCCATTTGTCATACTGCACCGGCTAGGGTCGATTCAGGTTAGCGTACCAGTTTGTTCGCCTTCCATCTGAATTCCGAGAGTCTTCCGGACCCATGAATGCGCTCCTGAAGATTGGCTGTCAACACCGGAACTGCATATGGCTAAGCGAAGCTTACCATCTGCCCCGAGAACGAATTTAGCATGTACGATTTCAGTGCTGTTCTCGTCCGGGATGGCATCTAGATGCACTACGTGAACCTGTTTCAAGTTTCAAGTCGCCATTATTTGATTGTGTTTCCGGACCGACTTGGCACTGGCAGGGTCAATGCACACACCTTGACAGCGTATGACGAAGGGTTTGATAGTTCATCGGCATCTTCCGAGATCTCAATTGCCGAGGGTCGTTGTGGACGTTCAACTTGTACACCGTGACTCTTCATAGAATCGAAAAAGATAGATTCTATCGCGCCCTGGTGGAGCGTTATCTATTTTCCCGCCCGTGCACCATCAGTACTACTACCGAGGAACCTCGGGCGGTGATAGGCTTACCTCGAACGGATAGCGTGCAGTCGGCGCAGTGACATCTGGAGCGCGTCCTGTGCACTTCATAACGCACCCTTTAACCGACTGGAAACATGCCAAGACCTCAAGATGTCCTCATACCTCGATTCCTCCATCCCGGCTAGGGTTGTAGAAAGCCTAGAGTGCATCAGACTCATCACGCGCGAACCTCGATCAAATAACCCCATGATGCGTACACACAAGTGCATCTGGTTTCCCTCTCGGATCAACCGTTCGGTAAGTCCATAGCTCTATTGCGCAGATAGAATGAGGAAGCGTATGTGGGGCCTCGGAGACGCGGGGTCATACCTGCAACACTTCGATCGTCCTCGGCTGTATTCCATCTGCCTGACCGGCCATGACCTTCAATGGACTGTGGAAGAGAGCGAATCAGTGTCGACGCGCTGCATACATGACCCGATGTACCGCTTGTCGATGATCCGCACGTCTACGCCTGCCACCGCGAGTGCATTGGCACACATCACGCCAGCAGGGCCAGCTCCGATGATCAAAACATCAACGCGGCTTTCCAGAGGGACTGGCATGGTGATCGGTGTAAATGCAGAGGTGCCCGCAAGGTCCTCATGATATATGGCGGGTGGATCATATGCTCTCGGCGTCCCCCGGGCGGCTAGAGCTTAGGATCCAGCCGTCGCATGACTCGCATCAAACCGCCGGGCTAACCTTCATTAATCATGATAAGGTAGTAGCTCCGGCCGTCGCGGTCTACTGTACTAGGCAGCACCCTCGAAAGAGTTCTCGATAGCTCAAGCCTACGTAAAAGAACTTGAAACCAGGGACATTCCGGCATGGTCCACTGAGAGTATCATGCAGGTATTTGCCATGCGTCGTTCGAGTGAGCTATGGGCGCTGGGCCGTTGTCAGTGGCGCAAGCAGAGAAGGATCTAATAGGCCTTTTTTGTGTAAATAAACCATCATCGCCTCCGCAGTTGACGGAAGCGATTTTGTTACAGGCGCAGCGATAGGCTACATCATGTTGCCGAAGGTTCCCACTGGCGCTCGAAAGACGATACTGCTACATTCGGTACTCGTACCGCGATTGTGGTATTCGTGACTACAACGATCTAGTACAAGACATTCTATACAATGCTGATCTATCTAAGGATGCACATGCCTTCATGCCTTCAGGAACCGCGCGAAATAGCTTTCCAGCACTGCAACACCATCCAGTGGCACGATCGTGCCGACGTATCCGTCCGGGCGAACCGCTGCGACCGCACCCTCGTTGCCAATGCCAAAGTAAGAGTAGCCTTGTCCGCCGACTCTTCCTTTGACATCAACGTCATCAATAAAGACCCTACAACAGTGGATCAGCATAGATAGGTCCCGGATCGGAGCCAAAACTCACTTAGACCAGTGTGGTCTCAGGAATGACGGGACCTTCCGGAGGTCGAAGTTTTCTTTCTTGCCTTTGCTAATCG
The DNA here is from genome assembly GCA_038089115.1 of Fistulinella cinereoalba. Lineage (NCBI taxonomy): Eukaryota > Fungi > Basidiomycota > Agaricomycetes > Boletales > Boletaceae > Fistulinella > Fistulinella cinereoalba. Next base: position 18,553 of record JBBPKG010000021.1, on the reverse strand, counting down.
TGATGATGTCGAACCTAGGCTCGTTTGAAGGATATCTCGCGACGATTTTCTGTAGATCTTGCGTCAGGGACTGCAGCCTTTCTTGTTGCACAGAGTTATCGAGGTCTCCGGCGAAAACAAGGAGCTTGTAGCGGAAGTTGGAAGGAATGAGATCCTGGAGCTCCCACGGCCGCGAATCCCCTGCACAAAGGAAGATTTGTGGAGGAACGCGCTGACCAATGATGAGGTTCGTAGCCAGCGATTGATGCTCATCCGCCACAATAGTAGATGGTCCATAGTGTACCCTTATGCCACTCGACAGGCCCCCAAAAGTCTGGAATGCACTGAATATCCCAGTTAGACAGCTTCATGCAATACATAGTTGCACTCGCTTTTTGAATTTTTCGTGAGAGATACCGGAGATCTTGTCAAGGGTCACAGGTTTTCCGGAGAAAAGCGTAGAGAATGTTTTGTCGAATGCAATAAGACTTTGGGCATACTTGCGGCGCTCGAGTTCGTACTAAGTGTAAAGTATTACCGACCATCGCCCGACGCGTATCGCATAGGCTCACCGTTGACAAAAGGCCTATATCTGCCCAGCCCCGGAGCACAAACGCAAGTTTCCATGCTGCGAGACAGTCAGATGGTGCACAGGTATAACAGACCATGTCAAGCATACCAAGATTGTGTGTATCGTTCATGCTGGCATTCATACCTTGGCCTACAACGCGAGTCATTTACCCTGTTTGCATAGAACATAGAGCACCAGCGGTAAATTACCTGCTTTGGGTGAGTGTGTGTGGCATGCGTCTCCGGCTATGAACACACGATCCTTGACAGAAAACTTGGATGCCACGCGTTGACCGACTATCAGGGATCAGGGGATTAAACACACGGAAGTCCGTGATGAGAGATAGCTTAGGCTTACTGATGTATAGTGTCCACCAGCTGATTCCATCCGCCGGGTTTATTGTGAACGGACTGAATGTTCGTTGCGCAACCTGCGTGACGACGTGAGACCAAGAGATTCGCACAAAGATGGGAAAGGTAGACCTCGAGTAGTTGTTGGGGCCCCATCCTGTCCTTATCAACCCTTCCAGTTTGCGGGTTCACCACATCCTTATCGGTAAGCTGTATGTACACGCGGTTTCTGTCTGCTTCGCGAGGAACGAGGAGGCACGACCCATTGTTCGAATGGATGAGACACTTGTTCCGAATGTCAGGGAAATCGGTTTCCGGGACCATGTCTAAGACCCCCCAGATGAAGTCTAGTCAAGAACATGAGGCGCTATACATTGCGTCATAGTATATTCTCACCAGTTTGTTCACCCTCCATGTCAATACCGAAGGTTTTCCTGACCCACGAATGAGCACCTGTAAAGGTACGTGAACGTGGATCGGAGACATTGTGTTCGTAAACTCAGACCATCTGCACCGAGCACAAATTTGGCATGTACGATTTCTTCGCGCGGCTCTGCATCAGGTCCCTCTAGGCGTTCTAGCGTTACCTGGTAGTTTGATAAACAGGAAACACTCATGTGCACATATCAATGGTTGTTCACCTTGACTGCGTGCGCGGTGGGGTCAGCTAGCACAGCCTCATCTGTCGACAACTCTATGCTCGTAGGGGTGGTTGATCGTTCCACTTCAACACCCAGTGCCGTCATGGAATCCAAAAATATTGATTCGATGCCTCCTTGGTGGAGTGTGATCTGGGAATTTTTCAATGGAACGGATAGAAAAGCCTTGGGATGCGTACCTCAAAAGGATAACGAGCGGAAGGCTCACTGACGTCGGGGATACGGCCCGACAACTGAGAACGAGTATAAGATATCATCAAATTTTGAACAGTTATGATACTTGCCTGGATGCCACCGTCTGGGCCAGGATCGTAGAATGCCTGCAGAGGTTTTGAGAATGTAAAACTTGCACTTGAGGCCACTTACAGCCATGTTTACACGACTCCCCTCCTCGAGGACACGATCTGCGATTCCATAGCTCTGCAGTAACCGATCTGTATGAGGGTCGATCCACCTGAAAACAAAAACTCACCTGGAATACCTCCAAGGTTCGAGGTGCAATACCATCTGCTTGACCAGCTGCAACCTTGACAGCGCTATGTGACAGATGAGTGAAAAGACGATAGTTATAACTACAAGCACCTACCGTTTGTCCACAATCCTGACATTCACCCGCGCATTGGCAAGAGCGTTGGCGCACATAAGCCCGGCGGGCCCGGCGCCAATGATGAGAACATCTACTTCAGACTGGCGAGGCAAGGACATCGTAGAACGAGATGATGGATTCAAGTCTAGCAGGGTTTGGCCCCCTTTATAGAAACTGATAACTGGGAGACTGGATCATTTTATCCCAGTCAAAGAGGCACCGCTTCCTGATTCTGATAAGATGTACGCACGCAAAGAAACGAGTCGTTCGGAAAAACCACATACCCCAAGGAATTAACAACGAGCTGCACAGGGACCACGGGAACTGTGCATACAATAACTTGATGCAGGTGCTATTTCCCGCAGGACGTGAACAAATAAGGAGGTTACGCGGCGCATCACCTTTCGACCCTTGTGTGATCCGACGACGACAAGGGAATCTCGACAGAAATGCCTGTGAGATACTTTTGTCTCCGAGAAGTAGTGATCTATATTTGAGACAGAGCAAGGTCCTTCTGTGAACTTGAACGATTTCCTTCCACGACCGGACTAATCGTCAGCGAGAAATGCATCCCAGGACTGGAATAGCCAATGGTTGTGGAGGCTGATTCAGAGATAACCGATGGGGAAAAAAAACTCAAAACAGGGAGCTTTTTCCAAGCCGGGGTGATCGGGTCACAGAGAACGTGAGATATGGTGAAAACATGCACATTTCACGATCGAGATCAAGTGGAACTCAACCGGCAACTGACCGGGAGAGAAATTGATTGATGTGGCCCGGAGTCGGACGCTCCCAAACTAAGAGGTCCGGGCCGCACGTCGCTTTCACACGATACCACCTTCAAGTTCTTCAGAATGTTGTTGTTCGTCCCGATTTGGGTCCCTCGCCTGTTTAGAACGGCAGAAAACTCCAAAAACTGGTTTTGCACGATACTGTCCTGGTCATTGAAGGTGTAAGCACCATTGCTTTGATCCCACTGCGCATCATGATCCTCCGCCGGCGTCATAACTTCAACTTCTCATAAGACAAATCGCTCGGACGATTGAGACAGGGTGGATCGTACCGTGCACGGGGGCCTACTGAACTCATAAGTAGTCGGTTGATCTCAACCAACATGAAACGAGAACTTACTCCTAGGGTCAAGGGCCTGATCAAACGAGCAGAGCCACCTTCAACCACATACCAGGGATGGGTCTCTTATACCGGACAACCTGGGGGAATGGAACACGCACCCCGATGTACTTAGGAGAGTCAACAACTTTACTTGCATTCGTCCAGGCCATCTGCGAGCCGTCTTTACGCCAGAATATGCTACAGCTAAGGTGCCATATGACTTGGCGAGAGCCAACTAACAGGAATGTGACTCAGATTTCCACCCGTTGACCCGAGTGAGATTAGCTACCGCATGATGCGGACACTTGATTCTGCCTGAGGCCTGAGGTACTGGCAGTCTCTCGTATCTGTGGGTACCACATGTATATATAATAGCTTCTGCATCAAGGTGCATATGAACGACGTCTGAGCAAGCCAATTTGTTTTTACTCACTGGCAATTGCAATGTGTTAACCTCGCCGCGGTGACGTCACTGCCATCCATACATGCGTGGACCACTAGCCCTTGCGTACCGGACACAATGCTGAATACAACATATTCAAGCGGTGGGCCTGAGATTACTACACCTAGCAGTCAAGGTTCAAGAGTAAAACTATTTCATGCGCCAAGTAGCTGCCCGAATCTCTGTCTGTTGCGCCACGAGTCAGATGCATAGCATTTGCCACGGTGTAGCAAGGAGCATGGTATATGGATACAATCAGTACGAGGTACAACACATTTTCGTCCTGATACACATCTATAGTGCTTCTTTCTAAGGGGAATAACTTCATGCTTTCATGAATTGTGCGAAGTAGCTCGTCAGCTGAGCAACGCCATTCAGTGGCACAACTGCACCGACGTATCCATCAGGTCGAACCGCCACGATGGCGCCTTCATCTGCTACGCCGTAATACGAGTAACCTTCTCCGCCAAACTGGCCCCTGACATCCACATCATCGATCAAGACTCTGACGGGATTCATCAGCACGGGCGGATTTCGGGCCTAAACCACACTCACTTGGACCAGTGCGGTCTTAGCACTGATGGAACTTTGCGGAGGTCAAAGTCTTCCTTCTTTCCTTTGCTGATCGTGATAAAATCGAACGGCGACTTCGAAGAATCAGTTGAGCCCCATTTTGTGAAGAAACTGTCCGGTCTCTGGAGGTTTCTCGCCAACGACTCAAGAGTCTCTTGTTGTGCGGAGTTATTGAGGTCTCCAGAGAAAACAAGCACTTTGTAACGGGAGTTGGACGGCAGAAGATCTTGTAGCTCATATGGCCGGGCATCGCCTGCAAACAGGAACTGTTGTGGGGGAACACGCTCGCCAATGATGAGGTTGGTTGCCAACGATTGGTTTTCTTCCGAGATAATGGCAGATGGGGCGTAGTGTATCCCAATGCCACTCGTGAGCCCTCCGAAGTACTGGAATGCCCTATTTCCAAAGTTGTTAATGCTCGTATAGCACAAACTACGCTTACTTTTTGAATTTTTCATGGGAAACGCCATCCGTGTCATCATCTGACGCCGCTTTTCCAGAGAAAAGAGTGGAAAACGTTTTGTCAAATGAAATGAGATCTTGTGCAAATTTGCGACGTTCCGACTCGTACTGGCGATAGATGATATTTAGGCACTTGCACGACATACCGCGAGAGTGACTTACAGTTGACAACAGAGATAGTTCTGCCCAGCCACGGAGCACGAATGCAAGCTTCCATGCTACCAGTCACGGTCAGAGGATACGCGTGCCGGCGGACAGTGAGCACTTTAGACTCACCAAGGTTGTGCGTGTCATTCATACTAGCATTCATGCCTTGGCCTGCAGCGAAACAGAGTTAGCCTGTCTCAGAAAACGTATGTTACGAGATACAAGTCACCTGCTTTGGGCGAATGGGTATGGCATGCATCTCCGGCGATGAACACACGGTTATGGACGGAATAGCTGGATGCCACACGTTGACCAACTGATTAAAGGCCAAGTCAGAGAACATTGAAAACCCGCACATGTGATCTCTTACTGATATACACTGTCCACCAGTGGAATCCATTCGTAGGGTCTAATCTGAATGGGCTGAAGGTCCGTCGTGCGACCTGTCAGATGGCGATGAGCCATAAGCGAAAACAGCAACAAGATGTCCTAGACCTCAAGCAATTTTTCGGGCCCCATTTTGTCCTTGTCTACCCTTCCGGTTTCGGCGTTCACTACATCGTTATCGTTAAGTTGTATGTAGATCCGGTTTCTGTCTTCTTCACGAGGAACCATGAGGATAGAGCCATTGTTAGAGTGAATAAGAGTCTTATTCCGGACGTCAGGGAGATCCGTATCCGGAACCATGTCCAACACTCCCCAGATGAAGTCTGACATAGGGAATGAACAGCATCCTTGTCCTACAGACGAAATTCTCACCGGTTTGTTCACCCTCCATGTCGATGTTAAAGGTTTTCCTGACCCATGAGTGGGCGCCTGAATGTATTTATGAGTTCTAATATGGAAATAGTAAAGCCGGATTTCCGAACCATCTGCGCCAAGCACAAACTTGGCATGCACAATTTCTTCACGCTCTCCTTCAGGTGCCTCTTGGTGGTCCAATGTCACCTGAGACGCTATGAAGGCAAACGTCCGTCTAAATAGCGGGGTTATTCACCTTCACTGCGTGCGCGGTGGGGTCAGCAAGTACGGCCGCATCGGTGGATACTTCAATCTTCGTAGGGAGGGTCGCCCGTTCGACCTCAGCTCCATGTGATTTCAGGGTGTTCAAAAATATCGACTCGATTGCTCCTTGGTGGAGATTGACCTAGGAACGCGCCCTGAGAATAAGCGGGATGATGGAGTGTTAGAGCTATATACTTCAAATGGATAGCGAGCAGAGGGTGCAGTTACGTCCAAGGTGCGGCTGGACAACTAGGCTCAAATATCAGAAAAAATATAGTGATTAAATATTGCAACGTTTACCTGAATACCACCCTCTGGGCCAGGATCGTAGAAAGCCTGCACGTCATGAATGATTGGACCATTAACACAAGTTCGAAGCTTACAGCCATGTACACTTGAGCTCCCTCTCGCAGAACTCGATTCGCGATTCCATAGCTCTGAAATACTTGATATAAGCCATGACAACAAGCTGAGGCAAATAAATCACCTGGAAGACCTCGAGAGTTCGAGGTGAAAGTCCGTCTGCTTGACCAGCTGCTACTTTAACAGGGCTAAGTGACAAGGAGAGATCAATAGTCAGTGCTGTTGTGGGAGGAGGGTTCCTACCGTTTGTCCACGATCCTGAAGTTTATGCCCGCTTTGGCAAGGGCGGTGGCGCACATGAGCCCAGCAGGCCCAGCACCAATGATGAGAACATCAACTTCAGACTGGCGAGGCGAAGACATTGCGGGATGCGACGGTGGGCTGAAGCCCTTCAAGATCCATTAGTCTTTTATAGATGGCGATATCCAGGGGAGGGAACCTGCTATCCACGGTAAGCGAAGCCTATATCCCGATTATGATAGTGTGGGCGCACGCAGACCGATTGGCCGGTAAAATCACATACCCCAAGGGGACTCTGGGCTGTACAGGTACCACAGAAACTACGTGTAGTCCAACTGGCTCGATACAGATATGATTTCTCGCATGGTGTGAAGCTACCCGGCGCATCACCGTCTAACCCTCAGTGTGTGATTTGGTTACAACGGACCTTGCTTAGAAAGTTATCCCTGTGATCCACATATACCAGTGGTCGCAGGGTACGACCGTACGAGTGGACCGATCTTTATTTAAGGGAACTTTGGGTCTCTTTCCGCGATTGGGGCGGTCTTCGTCGAAGTAGTATGTGTCGCGCGGTAAGAATTGATGGCCATCATGACCACCAATATGGAAAACAGAGCATTGACGAGAAAAGCCAATTCCCAGACGGTACTGTAGGGTGGGAACCCGGAGAGGCGTGAGAGTCTGCGTGACGAGCATTGGGTACCAGTGGTACATAGCGCTTATTCCTCCATGGCGGATGTCTTTTTTTCGGAGTCATCAAAGGGTCCGAGCAGCCAGTGGCCCAATCTTGATTGGCCTCGTCTCGCTGTTGAACGCTTGTCCATGGTATAATACTACCCCATGACTTGGAGGGACGGCGACAACCTGATTGTCATGCATGGTCCCGGGCAGGCTGTTCGGGAATGGCCAATGACTCTACTACCCGCCGTGGTGATGGCGATGTAAGTATTATGAGAGGACGAACGCACTGTGCACTTTCTTTCACACCATCTACCAATGCCGGCGCTAGAAGTAGACACCCCAGAGTCCAATGCAAGAACGATCTCCTGAGAAAAGCAATGGTGTGGCGCCGACAGGTTGACGAGTTGTCGTGACCAGATATGCAGTCTCTACCTGCCTCAATGAGCGCAGATCCGAATATCGATAGCCTCACTTCCTTACGCGACTCGGAGCACGATGATAAAGCTTAAAATCGGAGGTCCGGACTCGACTCGAACGACGCTCAACGGGAACCCGCTTTCTCGAGCTCAGGCGTCAACGAACCGTAGGTTTGAGCCACCGATACTTGAAGTAAAGAGATCGGATGGTTCATTCATGCCACCGCCCTCATTGACACGGGTTCCACAGGCTACTGTCGCACGATAAGAACTTGCTAAGCACAATATATCCTCTGTATCGGCCCGGGAGTTGAAACCACGATGATAGCAAGATCTCATCCTCCGGGTATTCATCAATGACGACTTTCCAGGATGATCGATGATGGGAGTCCGAGCGCGGCTCTGCCTCGTGACACCAGATCACAGTTTTTACGGTAGGGTAACATCACACCAAATCTTCTGTTTCGAGACCTATAAGCTCGCACGCACAGCACGCTTCAGTCGCACGATTCCGTAAGCGTTACACGACAAAATTTCTCCCCAAACCACAACGCAGTTGTTACACAATAAATACTCATCCAGAAAGTAATAAATAATGGAACGGGTGCCAAAACACACTTCGATCCGGCCCCAAATCTTGGGCACACGGTTCAGAGGAATGACCGGTGTCAAGATCAAAACAGTGAATAATAATGGATCGTGAACAAGCAAGCTGAAGAGCAGAAGATGACATGTAGACGGTTAGTGAATCACATTAGCTCAACTGATTACTGCACAAGAAAAAAAGGCGTGATGGCGACGATGAGATCACGCAACCTAGCACACGATAAAAGCTTGAGCTACGTCAAGCCCGACACAAATTAGATAAGAGTCCGTGTACCTTTTCAAACCTCGCCATGCAATACGCATTGGACGTACTCAGCTTGCTCAGCGCCTTCCTTGGTGAATAGAATATCCCGAACCTGAGAATATGATTTATATTTGGTCGGCCGAAGTACAATACCCACTTGCCTCCACAGGCGGATCGAGGCCAAGTGCTTCCGCTCTCTCCCATCGTTCTAACCTAGTCATTCCGATACATGGGCCATATTCGTACGACCTATATCCACCCGTGAGGATAAATCCATTATCCATCTCGTGCGTATACTCACATGTCAAACACACGAAGCATCTGGTGTATCTTGTTCTGACCTTCCGAATGAACTATGGATGTAGAATTAGCACTCGAAAAGGCGCATACAGACAGCGTTGTATGCTTACTGGGATTCAAATAGCCCATCTTCGATCTAGTTTCATTGTAGTATCGGCGATACAGACTAGCCTTGTCTCCAGTATCGAGACGTTTCCTTGCTATCCCCACTTGGAATTGTTTCGTCTCAGACGATGATTGCTGCGATGCTGGTCGTTTCTCGGTCCCAGGAGACAAACGTGCCTTTGCGCTCGCACGCACTCGCTTGGCCGGCACGGTGATTTCCAGTCCGGTGTCGCTCTGTTCATCGGAGGATATTTCAACGACTTCTCCTGGCTGGGAATCGTTCCGGGCCTCCGTCTGTGTTTCCAATCGCTTCCTTTTCTCTTTGTCTGTAGCTGCAGTTTTTCTCTGCGGCTTTCCATCTGTAGTAGAGTTGGTTCGCTTAACACTCTGGAAAGTAAGGGTGCCCTGTTTCATCTTGAAGGGCGGAATATTATTGTACGGAGCTCGGTGTAGTTTCCCGGCAACGAAGAGCGGGCACAGTCCAACGGGAGCAAGATGGTTCAACCTCTGAACTTGTCGGCGAGTAAGGACAGGGGAATGCACAGCCACTGATCTGTCATCTATATCACGTGCCTTCATGTACACAGCCGCGAAGATATCTTGCAGCAGAGGCCAAGCAGGGGCTGCGCAAATCGGTTTGACCTGCGTCTCACTGGCAGGCTATTGAATGCCAATGCTTATGGATTCGCTGCCATCATGCCAAACCATAAGACAGTATATCGAATCGCCAAGTGGGCAAACCACCATTCGTACTGACATGCACAGTACCTACTACCAAAAGCAAGTTTTACACTGTCGTCCAATCGCAAGCAAAAATTAAACAGAGAGCCGGAACAACGGGGAAAAAAAGGAGACTACACGATTAGGCCTCGGCTCTGGATCAAAAAGAAGAATAAAAAAACCTGCACACTGACAGGGTATCTTTGCGATAGTTCTGAGGCGGAGCGAATAGCTGGCAGTTGGACAAAGAGTAGTGGTCTGGCGAGCGTGGGACAGCAGAGGTGGATGAAAAGGGATGGCGGGGACGCACCTGTACTCTCCCAGTCCTTCTGTTCTGCGGGGGGTGACAAGGCGAGAAAATGATATGGTGTGGCAGGGAGCGAGGCTGATGTATATATCGTGCGAGACGGCGATGTACTACTCCACAAACGTGAGTCTTGACAGCTGATATGCCTATATCTCTGGCCAAGAAGTACGGATGGTGGTGGCTCGCCGACCTAGAGCAAACCCTGCGTTGGCGGCTTCCCTGCGCCATTCAGGGCAATGAATTCTATCAACGGGAGTGGTTCGGAACCCACTGAACGATCTATGTATCGCTCTTACATCAGCGATGGCCGAATGTGACAAACCCAGATCGTTGTCTAGATGCATTGGGGGGCCGAACAGGGGGGAAAGCGGGAAGTCCGAAACAAGATGAATGATAGGCTTCTGCACGGCAGCTGTTGGTCAGTTCAGTGTGGGTGAGGGTGGCAATGACACGCTGAGGGCAGCGCTGGGGGGAGGGCCTGTGTGCTGGATCTGCCGTATGTAGGGGTCTAAATAACTGATGATAAATGTGCCGGTGAGCATGCATGTCACGTCATGGGGAACTATCGGCTGGTGGAAAGGAGGAATAGAGTTCTAACATGCAAAACACAAGGCCCTGGATGAAGATCTGGCAGGACGGAAAGGAGGAGGCAGAAATGAGGGCTCAGCAGTGGAGTGTCCCTGGGTTATGATCTTGAGGGAATTACTCTGCTTCCACCAAGTGCATCAAGAGATGATCTCGAAACGGATGTCGATGGCGGTTTCGTCCTTGAAGTGGGCCAACATGATTGTGCCATTGTGGGATAGTCGACCTGACCTAGGGGAAAATCTGAGAGGGTCGTGTTGTTCGAGGCCGAGTACGGCGGGAAGGCAGGTCGCCACGGGTACGGTCGTGCCCTTTGTCGTGCTCGCCCGGGGAGGGGTTGACAGGAAGGGAGCGTGTTCAAAGGGACAAGAGAGAGCTACGCTTGCTTCTGTCAATGAGCGACGATTCGGAAGCAGAGAGGCGTGTACTCGGACTCGTGAGGAAACTATCCAGCACTGCCATGGGGCAGTGCTCAGTGTCTAGTACATCAGACCGTTGTAAGCGCTGGACCAGCCCTTGCCCAGTTGATGTGATGAGGAACGTACCGTACCATGGGGCTCTCGTCCAATCAGAGCTTTAAAGTGCATCTCCCCAAACTGGGACATGAAAGTCATGTCACTCTGGAAAACATGATCCACCGTCATTCAGCAAGATCCCGAATAAAGGGCTCGCTCCGAACCCTGCATATGTTCATCTCGGAGTCTCTGAGTTTCTGGTGTTAAAATAAACCACCCTGGCTCACCAAATGAATCATCACTGTCGGGCTGTACAGCCCGCCCGTGCGTCGTCCTGACATCCTGTCCAGTCTAGCCCAAAAAAGTGGTTCCTAAGGCCTCCCCGGATTAAATTTGGTCGTGGGAAACGTTCCAGCTTATCATCGCACGAGGTTCAAAAAGCTGATGTCCTGAGTCACTGATCTGTCCGTTGCACATGGCTTCATTCTGCCAAGCATGTCGGTCGCCGCCATCATCTGCTACATCTATCACCGATCAATGTCTACACACAGGTCACCTACCCTTCCGCATTTTTACTTTAATCCCGTTAGCGAAATGAACAAATAGGCCTTCAATTAGCATTCGGGCGGGGCCTGATAACGGAAACCAACTTCAACCAAGTGCGACTTTGATAGAGGGGTTGTCACGGATCAAATGCCCTTCGGATCGCACTGCCCCACATCATCAACATCACGGCTGACCGTGCATCGAAAATAGTGTGACGTTACCCCTTGATCCCGGTCAATCCTTGATGAAGCTGGAGGGAAGTAGTCAATATACCGGACAATAGATATAACAGCCAGAGTACTGCTTGCCTCTGGCGTTCCTTCCTGGACCGCCCTTCGTTGGTGTTGTACCTGCTGACAGTGTAAAGTTGTCACATCATGTCCTCGCTGCAGTCTACGGTGTTGGAGCCTTTCCTGCTCAACAACTATGTAACCGGTGCGCCTATTCATGATTATTGTGGATGATGAACTTTCACGAGGCTTGGCCCCAGTTGTGATGATCGCAATTGGCACATATGATTACCGTGAGAACCCTTTGATCCTTGTTGTAGAATGCCTTGATCATCACACCCAATCTCAGTCCTCAACTTTTCAAGAGAGGTCTGACATCTTTGTTCATTCTCTTTGTGTCGGCTGTATATAAATGATAGTATTAACAGGTGGATTATATTTGGGTAAACAGGCCAGAACGTGGACCGCAATAATCTAATTGAACGATAGCACAGACCTTGGACTTGGGTGTCCACGATGTACATGCTAGTGCGTATAAAGCCTCCGGACCATGTTATGCATATGTTCCAACATGATGTTGCCGTAGATACGCTATGTTGGTCTTTCCGCCCTCATGCAAGTCCACAGTTTTTGTAGAATAAATTTGAGATAACCATAGCATTATCACTCAAGTATGCAAGCCTTCGGTATGTTCAAGATAAAGTTGAAATCAATCTAGTGATTGATACACACATCACTAGGTGGTAGTACATTTATTCCGGGCCCTCGAACAGTGAGTTATTCCTATGTTCACCGATGGCATTAACTTGAAACTTTCTGACAGACGTAATGTCTCGAATTCAATATTGAAGAATAATTGCTAATACAACCACAGCTGTGAGTACGTTAATTAGCTGTATACCCGAACAAAACAAAGCGTTTTCAAGGCGGGATATTGTCTTCGTTGTCAATATGGATGTTCGCAATATTTAACACCGCCTCTGATTGTGAGTCACTGAATTATTTTGTTTCCATCTTCACCGACCAAGTTCATATCAAAGTTGTAATGATCCTACGGGTATATGCTATGTGGAATCGATCCAAAATGATCCTTTATATCCTTAGTTTCATCTATGTGGCGAATATCTTTGTTTATATTGTTTACGGTGTCATTTATTTCACGCCCGTTAGCGGTTTCTCAGGTGTGTCTTCACCTGATTCAATATGTTGCACAAATCTTACGCATGGGTCCCCTGTGCTATGAAAATGCCGCTCCTGCAGGCACGGTTGTGCAAATCGACAATGTCTCTTTTTGCGGTTATTCGAGCACCAATTCTTCACGCTTCCTCAACATATCCACTGACCTACTATCCTTGGTTCTTGGTGTTGCATGCCTAGTTCTTGCAATAATTATCACATCAAAGCAATCAGCTGACATGTACAAAGCAACAAATCAGTGGAAACCTAACCGATACATGCTATTACTCCTGAGGGAGGGGCTTCTTTACTTTGTTATGTACGTCCGGTTTCAACTCTTCCTTTTCTACAACTCATCATTGTTATGTTTGTCGCTGTGTCTACTGACATATTTTCCCGTGGATTCTTAAGGGATATACTTTTGGCTACCAATGAAATAATCACAAACTTCTCGAACCCCAACAACATCACATTAATGTTAATAGCCGCTTCCCCCATTACGATCCTTTGCATGATGACGCCTCGATTCATCATTGGTATCCGGGAGCTCTATGACCGTGATCTACAGGGACGCTGGCACGGGCTTGACACTGGATTTGGGGCTCAATCGCACATTTCTAGCCAGCGGCCCGACGTCTCCGCGATCCATTTCGTAGACGGTGCCCTTGTACAGGACCAGTCCACGGACGAAAGGGTAGGGGATAACTCGGGGGAGATTCGATCGGAAGAGCGGGATAGGAGCGCTGGTCGGGTTTGAATTGGAGATGCAAAAAAGGGGACTCGTGAAGCGCCTGCCACTGGACTTGGATCCATTTTATGGCCGTGTGGTTGTTTTCTCGGATTTCCCTGCGACGTATACGAAAATTATCTATGATTCGAGCACCTCCGGAACAACGATCTGAGCATTTCGGACGGCATGGAGCATGAATAATACTCGAGGCTGGTGATAGGATGTCAAGGGGAACGGCGAGTGATACAACATGTACTATGTACTCGCGCGGTAGCCGGCACATTCAGCCACAGGCAACAACTAAACAGCAGGCGCAGACATCGAAGCAGATTCAGACGCACAATGAAATAGGAAGAAAAAAAACAGGGTCACAATCACACTTTGACTCTGTAGTATAATAAATAAGATGGGCGACACCAACCTGCATGAAATAAAATGTGGGCACTCCTGCACGTGGTATTCCAACCAGAGGAAAACAATGAAAATGAAGGGTAATGTGCTGTGACTAGACAACAAGCCGAGAAATATAAATCTAATGGATAAGTGAGAGGTGGTTGATGAATTTACCGACGCTGACATCAGGACTCGGAAACAGAATCCGGCCGAGGCGTTACTATGTCAGAAAGAACTAAGGAATACTCATGCCAACAGTTTGCCTCGTCTGGGCAACCTCATGGGTGGTCTGGTCGCCAGGGTAGTGACAGTAGCGGTCGGAGTGTCTGGAATATTTTCTCGGACTCCGGTTGCAGTATATACGCCACACTTATTCCGACGCCCGCATCGATCATCGGTAGGAAGGAATGCGGCAACGTCGCGGGACATGCCAGTTTTCCCTTCAAATCTTTTCCTGTTTTCATCGTGGTCAGAAATCCATTTTTACCATTCTTTGTGTTGTCACAAGATGCTCAACCCTGTCGACTGACCCCTTGTTGCACCCTTGCTTAGACAAGGATAATATGAAGTAAGGTATATTATCCAAGGTAATACACGAAAGTGAGTGACCGACCTCAAAAGCTGCCCGAATGGTGTACAGAGTGGAAGTGGAAACCACCGCCGCCGAATGGGCCCTCACCACCCTGGAATTGCGAAAATATATCTGCTAAATCGGCTGGATTCATACCGCCGAATGGGTGACCCATCCCGCCCATGCCGGAATCGTTCTGCCCATCTTCATCCTCGCCCATGTCGTATCGTTCTCGTCGCCGAGGGTCGGAAAGGACAACATGTGCTTCAACGACAAGCTTAAACTTTTCCTCGTCTCCATCCTGAGCATCAAGGATGATGAGCTTCCAAACGTATGATGTGAATTGGGTGGATGGATACCTTATCTGGGTGATGTTTTAGACTTTCCTTACGGTATGCTTTCTTGATATCTGCATCTGTGCAGTCCCTCAAAACACCTGAATGTGAAAGTCAGACGGATATTCGTACACAGGATGGAAGCCCACCGAGTATTTTGTAGTAATCTTTCGTTTTGCTGCGTTTGAGGGCAGCCTCTGCTTTTCTGAGCTCGACACCGAGGGATCTAACGTCAGCCTCGGCATTTTCGAATCCAGCCTGTTCAATAGAAGGTTTGAAGTCTGCTACCGCAGCATCAAATTTCTCCAAGTGGAGATTGATGCGGGCACGAGTACGCAGCGCTTTGAAAGAAGTCGGAAGGAGTACGAGTGAAACTTCCGTATCTGTCAAAGCGTTGTCGTACTTTTCAAGCCACACTCAAGTTCGTGAGATGTGGAAGGCTGCACTGTATCAGAGAGGGTCGTGTTGTTCAAAGCCGAGTACGGCGGGAAGGCAGGTCGCCACGGTTACGGTCGTGCCCTTTGTCGTGCTCGTCCGGGGAGGGGTTGACAGGAAGGGAGCGCGTTCAAAGAGACAAGAGAGAGCTTGTTGGCGATACGCATGCTTCTGTGGATGAGCGACGATTCGGAAGCAGAGAGGCGTGTACTCGGACTCGTGAGAAAACTATCCAGCACTGCCATGGGGCCCCGGGCAGTACTCACCGTTCAACCAGTGAATCTGATGGCACATCCAGCGAGCATTTTCCTCAGGCGGCCTCACAAGCGTTTCTCGCCGTAACCGGCTAGCCCCATAAGTCTTTGAAGCGCTTCAGATTTTGAAGGCTGGTTATCGTAATGGGCATATTAGGGCAACAACCGATGCAGGTGTTCATGCCTCGAACAAAATACCATCACTCAGACGGTCAGATTCGGATGGTAGTACGACATCTGAATAGAAAGCAGATCATTTTTTGAATAAAATTTGCATTTCTTGTTCATCCTCCGGTAACAATGCTGCATGCGTGCATGGACGCGTTTGAACGCATCCGAACGCGTTTTGAACCTTGGGTCATGTTCGCTGCCAGTCAGGTTCAGCGTTCGCGCGGATGGCCGAACCGAACCCTGCGTCCGGTTTGACGTTCATGATTTCGTGGCCTGTAGCTGTGGTGAACTACGCTTCAGGGGGCTGAGGTATTTTACGAACGAGCGGCTCCATTCAGGGCCCTAGGGTGGGTCGCAACCGTGTGCATTCGAACACTAATCTTTATTTTCAGGACTGCTCGTTGGATGTGGCTTAACGACCTAGCTATGGGCTCACGGTGACAGTCAAATTGCACGGCTTAAAGTGCATCTCCCCAAACTGGGACATGAAAGTCATGTCACTCTGGAAAACATGATCCACCGTCATTCAGCAAGATCCCGAATAAAGGGCTCGCTCCGAACCCTGCATATGTTCATCTCGGAGTCTCTGAGTTTCTGGCATTAAAACAAACCACCCTGGCACATCGAATGAATCATCAATCACTGTCGGGTTGTACAGTTCGCCCGTGCGTCGTCCTGACATCCCGTCCAGTCTAGCCCAAAAAAGTGGTTCCTAAGGCTTCCCCGGATTAAATTTGGTCGTGGGAAACGTTCCAGCTTATCATCGCACGAGGTTCAAAAAGCTGATGTCCTCACTGATCTGTCCGTTGCGCGTGGCCTCAGTCTGCCAAGCTAACGGGAGAAGATGAATTCTGGCCGGGTGATCTCACTCCCTGGCAAGCAAAATATGTTCTGTTGTATGTCGCCTCAGCCCAAGTCATGAAATAGCATGTCGGTCGCTGCCATCCTCTGCTACATCTATCACCGATCAACGTCTACCCACAGGTCACCCACCCTTCTGCATTTCTACTTCAATCCCGTTAACGAAATGAACAAATAGGCCTTCAATTAGCATTTGGGCGTGGCCTGATAACGGAAACCATACTTCAACCAAGTGCAACTTTGATAGGGACAGGTGGGGGCTTGGGGTTGTCACTGATCAAATGCCCTTCAGATCGCACTGCCCCACATCATCAACATCACGGCTGAGCGTGCATCGAAAATAGTTACCCCTTGATCCCAGTCAATCCTTAATCAAGCTGGAGGGAAGTAATCAATATACCGGACAATAGATATAACAGCCAGAGTACTGCTTCCCTCTGGCGTTCCTTCCTGGACTGCCCTTCATTAGTGTTGTACCTGTTGACAGTGTAAAGTTGTCACATCATGTCCTCGCTGCAGTCTGTGTTGGAGCTTCTCCTGTTCAACAACTATGTAACCGGTGCGCCCATTCATGATTACTGTGGATGATGAACTTTCACGAGGCTTGGCCCCAGCTGTGATGATCGCAATTGGCACATATGATTACCGTGAGAACCCTTTGATCCTTGTTGTAGAACGCCTTGATCATCACATCCAATCTCAGTCCTCAACTTTTTAAGAGAGGTCTGACATCTTTGTTCATTCTCTTCGTGTTGGCTGTATATAAATGATAGTATTAACAGGTGGATTATATTTGGGTAAAAAGGCCAGAACGTGGACCGCAATAATCTAATTGAACGATAGCACAGACCTTGGACTTGGGTGTCCACGATGTACATGCTAGTGCGTATAAAGCCTCCGGACCATGTTATGCATATGTTCTAACATGATGTTGCCGTAGATACGCTATGTTGGTCTTTCCACCCTCATGCAAGTCTACAGCTTTTGTAGAATAAATTTGAGATAACCATAGCATTATCACTCAAGTATGCAAGCCCTCGGTACAGTGTTCAAGATAAATTTGAAGTCAATCTAGTGATTGATACACACGTC
Organism: Fistulinella cinereoalba; assembly: GCA_038089115.1. Classification (NCBI taxonomy): domain Eukaryota; kingdom Fungi; phylum Basidiomycota; class Agaricomycetes; order Boletales; family Boletaceae; genus Fistulinella; species Fistulinella cinereoalba. Next base: position 850 of record JBBPKG010000021.1, on the reverse strand, counting down.
ACTAGTTGGTAGTTCATTTCTTCCGGGCCCTCAGACAGTGAGTTATTCCTATTTTATCAATCAAAATCATTTGAGCTTTCTTGACAGGTGTAATGTCTCAAATGTAATATTGACGATAACTGCTAACACCTCCATAGCTGTGAGTATTTCAAACATCTACTATGTCCGACACGAAACACAGTGTTTTGAAGGCATGATATTGGCCCTGTTGGGGCTTTGGATGTACCAGATATTTTACTTTGCTTCTGATTGTGAGTCACTGCCAGTGAATTGTTTCGTTTCCATCTTCACCGACCAAGTTCATATCAAAGTTATAATGATCCTACGGGTATATGCTATGTGGAATCGATCCAAAATGATCATTTATATTCTTGGTTCCATCTATGTGGCGAAGATTATTGTTTATGTTGTTTACGGTGTCATTTATTTCACGCCCGGTAGCGGTTTCTCAGGTGTGTCTTCGCCTGATTCAATGCATTGCACAAGTCTCATACATGGGCCCCCTGTGCCATGATAATGCCGCCCCTGCAGGCACGGTTGTGCAAATCGACAATGTCTCCTTTTGCAGTTATTCGAGCGCCAATCCTTCACGCTTCCTCAAGATATTCCCTGACCTACTATCCTTGGTTCTTGGTGTTGCATGCCTAGTTCTTGCAATAATTATCACATCAAAGCAATCAGCTGACATGTACAAAGCAACGAATCAGTGGAAGCCTAACCGATACATGCTATTACTCCTGAGGGAGGGGTTTCTTTACTTTGTTATGTACGTCCGGCTTTCAACTCTTCCTTTTCTACAACTCATCATCGTTATATTTGTCGCTGTGTCTACTAACATATTTCCCCGTGG